>VZTL01069310.1:0-20647 GCA_013400535.1 Scopus umbretta | reverse complement strand
TTTTTTTTTTTTAATTCCTTGGAAGATGCAAACCTGACAAATAGTGTGTGTTTCCACAGTAGAGCTATACACCAGCTAGATATGCTATGATTATCTCAAGCATTTTATTGAGGTCTTCTGTTTAGACCTTGCATAGGTTTGCTGCTAGCTCAGTTGAAACGAACTGTAATATCCAATTAAAAATTAGGTTTGTCTGCTTTAGATTACTAACATTAAAAATATTGCGGATGAAATAAGAGCCGACCTGAACCAAAACACACCCTATGAGTGCATTGTAACTGGCATTTGTTTTTAGGCAATAGTACAGATTTTATTTATGAAATTAGCTGCCTTCCTCTTATTACTTAATGTGTCCCTTCTAGCTTGGCTTCTTTATTTTTTGCTGAAAACACAGAATACTAACATTCTCACAAGGAGTCGGTTTGCTTTGTAGCTTCCACTTCAGTTCTTTGCTGATTGCGTTTGTGTTTTTTTTCAATCATTTAGCGGTGTTTTGTCACGTAAATGACCATTCCTTTCTCCTTCGTGATGAAAGACTATAACCAGGAGTGCCGAAGCGGATTGCTGGCCGGCGTTTGTTATCATGTGTTACTTTACCGTGTCTTCACTTATCCACCTTCTCGGCACGTTGGCAATCTGTGCTGATCTTCCCTCCTCTTGGAGCTGAGGGATGCCTGGGGAACGGGACCGTTCTCCCCCCAGATGCTGAGGTAGCTGGGCTATAATGTGCATTAGCCAGGGGCAGGCAGACCCCGGGGTGGTAACTGATGCTGCGGAGTAAAAAAATGTAGAATTTAACAAAATGAAGGATGGCTTGTGTGTTTGCTGCTGCTGGGTGACCCCTCCTGACTTCCGCCCAGTTTAAGGGCATCAGGACTTGAACCTCTCTCCTCCCTCTTATGGAGGACAGGAGCGAGAAGGAACGAGAAATGTTTGTTTCTTGTTTTCTCAGGCATGGTTGGTGATGCCCAATGCTTCTGGTGGTGGGCTTGGAGAATTTGGCAGGGGAGGGAGGACCTGGAGGCTGGAGCTGTCTCAGCGGTGTAGGAAAATCCGAAGCGTGGCTCTGCAAAGGGCCGGCGGGGAGGACAGGCAATGTAGTCGCGGAGGGGAGAAGCGCCGGGCTGCTGTGTCTGCTGGAGGGGCCGGGCCGGGAGCGGGGTGTCAGGGTGCGATGCCGCACACCCAGCCCTCGGGGCAGCACCTTGCTGCTCGCCTCGATCCACTGCCCTAGGCAATGGCCAGCTTGTGCGTGGCCGTGTCTAAACCAGGCCCTAGGAGATGATTGCAATAGAGGCAGAACCCATACATCTACTTTTACTCAAGTCCCACTGTCTTCCCCCCCCCGCCAACACAACAGATTATTTTTTTTTCTGGTGCTCCCAGTTGTCTTCATTTCACAGATTATCAAGGCAATATACCACAGATGCTCTCATTATTATAAAAAATGCAGTTAGGTATGTAAAATGTCAGTCTGAATGCTTCCTTTGCCTGTGTGATGTAGGTTTAAACCTTGAGCAGGGCGTGTGAATTCAACTTGCCTTGAGCGTAATAAGGAAGTAATTACTCAGCTGTTGAGATAGGCCCTAATATCATTAAGGATAACCTGAATGTCCAAGCAATATCTGCCTATTATTTGAAAGGGTTTCAAAATATATTTTAAAAAAAATAAAAAACCTCACATTCAAATCACATGGAAATAATATGAGTTATCATAAAAAAGTGTTATGAGATAATTTTAAATGTCAGTTTAGCATATTTTAGCCTATTGGATCTTTAAACAGAGTTGAATAACATCTTTCATGAAGTAAATGTCTTTTTGGTAAACTGAAAGGGACAATAATATTTAAAGGTCAGTTAACATGGAGAGTTGGTTCTAGTTATTATTATTAAACATCCAGCCGTATTACTTTTACACAACATTACCCCACAAATCCTTATTAAAGCTGCAAGAGCAAACCACATCTTTCCCTGTCTTCCTCCCTCCCTCCCTCCTCCCTGCCATGATCCTGAGATCTTTGATTCCGCCTTCTCTTTTCCACGGCTAACAATTTCTCTAGTGAACAGCGCTGGATGATCCTCACCCTGCTTCTGCCACGCTGCATCCAAGAGAGTCATACATTACAGTCGCTGTCAACGCTGCCAACTAGAAAAAACCCTCTCATTTCTACATTACATTTCAGCCTCCCACGTATGACATGAGCTACCCTGCAAACAGTTGTTTAATAGTTTTGAGCTGCTTAGGAAATGGCACTTGATTTCAATTTTTTTTTTTTTCATTTAAAGAAGTTGCAGTAGCGTGTTGTACAACTGCTGCTGTGTTTAATTGCAAACAGGCAGACTATCTGTCTGCCCATCCACCTGCCCAGCCATCCGTGACCAATTGGTATTAATAATCGGTGCAATGCAATGATTCATTTATGCGCAAGCACCCCCCTCCACTCCCCGAAAACTCGCCTGGGAAGGGTTCTCTAGCAGGGTGCGTGCATCCCCGGCGGCCCGGAGGGGGTTTGCAGGGGCGTGCTGCAGGCTGGCAGCGTGTGGTGAGGGGTCTGTGCCCCTCTGCACTGCGCGGTGGGGGGACTGGAGGAAGATTTCCCCCCACAGCCCTCCCTGCAGCTAGCTCTTGCCTGGCCCAGTGCTTGAATTGTGCTCTGCTTGGGTAGGGTTGCCCCTTGTCTCTTAGCCACCGACTCACAGATGTTACTGCATGGAGAGGAACAGCAATTACAGAGCGGCTAGCCACAACCTGCTTTGGAAGCCCGCAGGAGCCAGTATGAGCTGCAAGGGCGGTCTGGTGCACGGGATGGAGGAGTTCGCTCCGCGTTCGTGTCTGCGTCCGGACGCTGCTCTGTGTGGTCCTCACAGGCCTTTCGTCACCGAGCCAGCCTCGGGCAGAGAGGTGATTAGGTGTTTTTTTGCTGAGGATCCCTGATGGGAATTTGCTGCCAGGGTTTGGTGCGGCGGAGGAAGGTGTTGGCACGAGCCGGGCGGGCGGCTGAGGAGCAAGCGAGGCTGAAGGCTGGGGCTGCAGTGGGAGGGGAACGGGGCCCACGTACCCCCCGTGCATCCCTGCTGGGATCCAGGTGCTGTTTGCTCTTACCTTAGGAGCGGAGGTGGAAAAGCAATGACCAAAATAAGGAGATGGGGCGATGCTTTGCTTTCTTCAGTGCTGGGTGCGGAGAAACCAAAGTGGATTTGGGAGCCCTTTCAGTCAAGGTGGATACACAGCAGGGCTGGAGCAGGCTGTTACCCTGCTCCTGGGCACCCGGAGCGTGAGCACGACAGTGTGTGCCAAGCCCTGTTCCTGATGGGCAATTCAGATGTAACCGCCCTATTTTAACATATAGAGAAAGTTTAGCTAAACAAACGTGGGCTGTGCTGTGTCTGATGGTGCCAGTGCCAGGGGCAGCCTGGGGGCCCTTTTCTTCAGCAGTGGAGATGCAGCCTGTGTGCCCAGAAACCATGAAGGCAAATTTCCTGGTGTTCAGCGCAGGGAGTGCTTCTCTGTGCTGAATGAGTCTAACCAAATGCAATGGGCAGTTGGTCAAATGGCTCCCATGGAGAGACTGCAAAAGCTGACTGGCAGATTTTTTTATCCTAAGAAACCTCAAAAAACCCACAGTCATAGTGTCAATTTTCACCAAAGCAGAAATGTATTGTTACGCAAATGGAATGGTTTTCTGCAAGCTGTGGCTTTGATGGGACATACCAGTGCCAGTACCTAATCTCTTGTTACTGCTAAAGTGGGCACGAGGATTTGGTGGGTAGTGCTCCCACGAGCATGGACTCCGGGGAGAGGTGTTGGTCAAAGCAGAACACCACTTTGCCTGTAACCTGTATTTGTCCAGAATCAGGCTGAGCCCTTGGATGCAAGTTAATTACCTGAGTTACCCAATGGTGCCAGGCAGGAAAATCACCCACTTGGAGAAGGACCCTGCAGACCTAGGGTGGCTGCTTCCACGCAGCATCATCTGGCAGCTGGTCATGGCTGTGGGACAAGGAGGAGGACAGGGAGCTTCCAGACATCGTCTCTGCTTCAGCAGTTGCTTTGGTTCCCTGAGGGCTGCCTTCACATCTTAGAGCTGTCTGAAGGATTTGGTCTCCTGTACATATTAGCTTTTGAGTATCAGATGAGCACAGAGCTCAGAGCCGCAGACAAGGATCTGGGCCACACAACTTCAGTGCTCGGGTAACTTCATGAGCTCTCTATCTATGGTTACACCCTGTTGGAAAATGTGCCTTCCCGTTTGTGTCTTTCAGGGCTGTTTCCAAAGCATCCTAACTTCCTTCCTTTGTTTCATTTTTGGATGGAATATACAAAACCGCACAGGCACTTAGACTCCAAATTTATATTTCTCTGCTTCTGGTGTCCTTGGCTCCCTCTAAGTGGAAGGTTTTAAAAGTGCCATTTTCCTGGCTCAGTGCTTTCTCCCCTCTTGCGCTGGCTCCCTGATGCCCTCGCTGGTCTAAATACGGGCTTACCTCCTCCAGGCACAGGAGAGCAGGACCGCGCTGCAGCTGTAGAGGTGATGGGAGTGTTGCCTTTGCTTTTAGCAGCTCTGTCGGCTTCCATGATTGAAGCCACATCTGCAGTGCTGCTGCAGCCTGGTGCTGGAGCAGTGCGGGGTTGCTGCTCACCAACAGCTGCAGGGCTGCACAGGGGCCGCTTACAGAATCATGGAATCATTCAGGTTGGAAAAGCCCTCTGAGATCATCTCGTCCAACCGTCAACCCAACACCACCACGCCTACTAAACCATGTCTCAAAGTGCCACACCTACACTGTTTTTGAACCCCTCCAGGGCTGGGGACTCCACCACCTCCCTGGGCAGCCTGCTCCAATGCCTCACCACTCTTTCAGGAAATATTTTTTTCCTAATATCCAATCTAAACCTCCCCTGGCGCTTACCTTCAGTCTTCAGCGATGCCCTTGCCCAACATTCTTGCCCTTACTCAGGGTCTGCAGGAGGTTTCTTTTTGGAGCTGGCCATAATGGATGGATAGGGTGGGGAAGACAGGGCTGAGAGCTGGGACACCTCCACCTGCCGGGGAGGGAGGCTGGCTGCTGCACAGCTCCTTTNCACTTACAATTACCATGCATCTGGCGTATTTAAAAATTTGCACTGTTAATTCTTGAAATGTTTTTTTCCTGATCTATGTAACCAAAATACTGAGGGGCATAGCCTTCTGCCTTCTCATTTCATAGAGCTGACAGAAGTTTCAGCTTTCTGCGACCGATTAGTTTTTAGCCAGCTAACGTAGTCTCAGGTTAGGCTTTTTACAGACATTTTGTACAAGAAAAACAGCGAGCGTCACAGCGACGTGTTGAGTACAGGGCTATATACAATACCCAATTTAATGTATGTATTTATAACACCTAAAAATAATAGCTGATTTCTCATCCTGGCATCTGTAATACAAATAGAGGTGCAATAAATAACCTAATGAAACAACAGGTGGTTGCTTTTAGTAAGAATTTGGTTTCGGGTAGAGTGCTGAATCCAAATATAAAATCAATCTCAGTTACCATTACTGATTATCTTCTGTTTTCACAAAACCCATAATTTACCACAGTTTGTTTTCAAAGTTTGTTTAGGGGAATACTCAAGGGCTTGTATAGGTTGTCTG
Source organism: Scopus umbretta (assembly GCA_013400535.1). Taxonomy (NCBI): domain Eukaryota; kingdom Metazoa; phylum Chordata; class Aves; order Pelecaniformes; family Scopidae; genus Scopus; species Scopus umbretta. The sequence continues at coordinate 15,017 of VZTL01069310.1, read as the reverse complement.
TAGTACTCTGATATTCAAAAAGGCCATACATGCACAGACAAGGCAAATACACCCCCAGGTGCCTCCCCCTGCGCACGCATACCCCCACACATCCATTCTCTGAATCATGCCTTCACTCCCCGTGAAATTTGCATCCATCTCTTGCTGTAAGCGCTTTTACTCACTCGAGCAGCACAAGGGGAAAAAAAAAGATCTTTTATTTAATGATTCATTTTCATATCACCGATAGTGTTGGAGTTTGAGTGGCTTTTTTATTTAAAAAAACAAAACAACACACAAAGTGTTTTGTTCCTCTGAGGAGGCTAGACAGAACATACTTGAATCTTTAATAAAAAGTGTGACAAACTAACAGCAAGGAATTGGAATGACCTCCCTGTATTTTCTTGGTGAGCCTTCTGCTAGACTGCTCTGCCCAGTGAAAGGATGGTGAAAAATTCAAGTAGGTTCAAAAGCATTGAAGGAATGATCCGAGGGATGGGAAATGTGTTTTTTACAATGAGAGCCAGATCAGTCTATTAACTCGTCAAATACTTGGATACAGAAGTACCCAGGTATAGTGAAGATGCCTGCTACCTGAAGGCTTGCAACACGGCCAAGGATGTGACAAAAGTACATATAGAAATACCAAATAATTGAGATTAAAGCCATACAAATTAAAACTTGAGCCAGTTGCACATTTTGGAGAGCGGAGGTAATTAGGCGCTGGAAAGGATTCCTGTTGAGACTGGTGGATTACCGATCAAAACTCCATGGCTTGCCGAAGGACGTGTCCCACTCAACCGGGGGTCTGACGCTGAAGGTCAGTCACTTCTGTTTTGTTGTCCATGTTTAAGTCCAGCCAGGCCTTAAAGCCTCTGAAACCACACAGCCAGCCTTTACTTGGGAAAATATCCATTGGGAATGCTGGGAGACATTTTACACGTAAGGAAAGTGTCTATTAGTCATGTTCTTCAGAGTCTGGCATAGGAAAGCATTTGCTTTTCCGATACTCTTTACCTTAGCAGGAAGCTCTGGTTTTGTTTTCAACTCTCAGTTGCTGCAGGGCTGTAGGCTGGGAAACAAGAGCTACAAAGGGCAGGCTGGAGATGTTCATTCCACCTCTGGAGCACCCCCCCCAAGCCCATCTTAGCATAAAAACTTCTGTCGCTGATGTACACAACAGCATATATGCAAATATTACTATTGTATGTGCTTGATGACCTATTGGCTAAACTGTTTTTCCAATGAAATATTTGAAACATAACCATTTGCATTCTTTGTGATGGTCTTGTGTGATCTACGGTTCAGTTGCAGAAGCGGTACCGTTTGTTCCTCAGGAGATGCGCTGGAGTGTCTTGTCTGACTCTCCTCAGCTTCTGTCTTCCCCCTCAGCTGACATTAAGTTTATTACTTGCTGGATTAATGGTTGCCATATCTGGTTTTCCTATTTTGAAGAGGAAAAAAGAAAAGAAGGAAAAAAAAAAAGCTTTACAGGAGAGACTTTGCAGACAGGAGCAAGCCACGTACGAGGCCCTGCTTATGAATGGGTATTACTTCTGCTTTTAAAAAGATATGGGAAATGGTCAAGCTTTTGGCATGGCATCCTCTTCTCACAGGTAGCGTACATTTATGCTGATAACTTTTGTGAGAGGAGGCTGAACACACAGCAGCTGAAACACCTTCTCAGGACTAGGACTGGAGCCTTTTGGCTCTCTGGGTTCTTTCTCTTTTGCCAGACTTTCTAGAGGTCCTTTCACTGTCACTGCCCGTTAAGCAGATGTTTATTGGTGGAAAAACTTATCTTAAGAGCTATTAAGAGGGTTTCATCAACTTTGTTTTGGAAAAAAAGGTTTTGTGTTTCATTGGAGCTAGTTTTGAAAAAAACTAACGTCTTTACTAGCCAGTTTCAGAGAAGTCACCTGGCAACTGGGAGGCCGTGGTGGCTTGTAGTCACACCTGATGGCCCGTGGACATAATCAGCCTGTTTTGCTTCCGCAAAGTGAAATAAGGAATTGCTATGGTGAAATTGCCCGAATCGGAGTTTTTTCTGTGTCGGGGAGACGTGCAGGCAGTGTGGCGTGCCCCAGTGCGGCCCCCTCTCCCCCGGTGTGTAGCGTTGCGACGGACACGAGAGCCCTGATTAGTACAGGCAGTTTTTCATATTGTATTTTCTGAGTGATGGATAAAGAAAAAAAAAATTACAGATTGTATGTGTGCCATTTTAATTTATCACTTAGCGGATGAGGCTGAACAGGGTCTGTGGTTAATATAAATTTTAAGAAGATGATGAAGTGTTTTTTTCTCCCAAGCTGACATACAATCTTATTTCTCTTACTCCTCCTCCAAAAAAAAAAAAAAAAAAAAACCAAACCAAAAAAACCCAACCCCACCAAGCTCTTGTCTCTGATTTGTTCATAAATACAATATCAAACACCTCCTCTGTGCCTCTGATGTACGTTCGAGTCCGCGTGCCTCCGTGCTGATTCATCTGGAGGATGCCCTGCCTGTGAGTGGTTTGGCACAGGATGGTACGGGAGAGGAAGCCGGTAGTGAGAAAGGCAGAAGCAACGGCATAATTATGAAGGATTTTTTTCCCCTCACACTGCTGCTTGTTATTTTTTTCTTCTCTCCATGTTTCCCTTGGTTATTTCTCTTCTTGAAATGAAAATAACCTGGCAAGAAAACAATGTTTCCACTCCCATCGTTTTTTAGGCAAGGAACACCAGGCGTGTTTTTTTAACGTGCTAACTGACGGATGATTATTCACCAATATTTTTTTGTTGAAGCAAGCAGGCTTGTTAACTGTGGTGACATTTTTAGTGATGCTATGATATCCCTGTGTCATTGTTGCTTGATTTATCAGTGTCTAAAGGATTATTTTGTTGAAAAACTTACTATGGATCTTGTGTTTAAGGCTGACTTCATATGCGTACGAGCATGTGTGTGTGAATTTGTATGAAAATAAGGGACAGAACTGTTAAGATGCTTCTTCTGTTTTGGGCTTTTGACGCTGCGTTATAAAATACAAACTGTAGCCTTGAATTTCCATGCTTTAAAATGGCATTCTTAAAAAGAGACATTTTGTAATTGAGAGCAGCTCAGCTACAGCCATCCTATCGTTTGCCTCTATTTACTCCCTCTCTTCTCCAGATTCCTGGCTGATCTTCTCTCATCCCCAAGCTTCTGCAGGACGGTTATTTGCAACCTTCCCACCCTGCAGACACATGCCACACTCGCCCTCCCAGACTCTTTCCCCCCACCTGCAATGCACCAGGCCTGGGCAATGCACATTTTGACCCTATGCTGCATCTCTGTCTTTTGCGTATGGCTGTCATAGGTCTTTGAAAGGCTAAAGCCAGCGTGCTGGTGTGGTTGGAGCCGCGGGAGGGCTGTTGGGGAGTCTGTGGGGTCACCCTGGCTCCAAGGGGGTGAGGACAAACGGGGATCCCGTTCCCTTGGAGAGAGAGAACACTCGGTGAGAAACGCCCTGGGGAAAAACATTGCTGAAGGGTTAGGTGTGAGGAGCTCAGGAGAACCAACGTGCTCCAAGTGAGCCTTGCGCAGCCGTGCAAGGGGTGGCTGCGGGCGCAGCCCTGCGCAACTCGGACCACCAGGCTGAAGCGGTAGGTATGATAACGTGAACGCTGGGTAGCTACCTGGAGATGCAGCAGCCGCAGACAGTTTGGGGAAAAAAAAAAAAAAAAAGTATTCAAAATGGAAAAGAAGTGACCTTGGTCCTTTCTAACTCAGTGGAAGAGAATGTGCTTAAATTTCCTGGGAAAGACGCTATTGGAAATTCTGTGTAAGCGTGAATACATGAAAACCAAAGGAGGTAAAGTTTTCTCTTAATTAGGGTGATTAAAAAGAAAAGCAGCCTGGAAATCAAATGCCAGCCACAGCCAGATCACCAGGAGGTGCTCCTATAGGTACTCCTATAGGTGCTCCTATAGCAGGAGCAGCAGATTTGCTAATGGGGTGACGTGTTGTGTCCCTTTCTCTCCTCCAGCGCTCAGGTTGCCCTGCCTGGGTGAAACGTCCACACTTCAGGCTGTGCAATCCAGCTGGGTCTGTACAGCCCTTCAGACGTGGCTTTGTTGGTCCAGCTAGTGTGATTTCCCCCTCCGCCCCCAGTTTTAATTTGACAAAGGCATGTGGTGCTGGCGGTCTCACAGTTGCTCAGAGGCGCAGCTCACCCAACACCTCCAGCTCCCCCAGAACTCTCTGGGAGATTCAGGCGCTTTCCAGCTCCTTGGATCCACAGGGGTATTAAATCCAGGCCACAAGGTTAAAGTTATGTAGATAGAAGGGACAAAGCCTCTTATTCCAGGTAGACCCCCAAAATCATAGAATCATAGGATCATTAAGGTTGGAAAAGACCTCTGAGATCATCCAGTCCAACCATTAACCCAACACCACCCTGCCTGCTTAAACCATGTCCCGAAGTGCCACATCCAGTTTTTGAACCCCTCCAGGGATGGGGACTCCACCACCTCCCTGGGCAGCCTGTTCCAATGCCTCACTGCTCTTTCAGGAAAGAAATTTTTCCTAATATCTAATCTCAACCTCCCCTGGCTCAACTTGAGGCCACTTCCTCTCATCCTATTGCTGGTTACTTGGGAGAAGAGACTAACACCAGACTGACTGTCAAAAAATTGTTTTGTCCTGGGGAGAGAGTGGGGGGGGTGGGGAAGGGGAAGGCGGAGCACATTTTAGGGCCACTCAGGAACCCTTTATGTGGGTTGTGGCTATTTAGTCTTCAATAAAACATGAATGCTTGCCATAGCAACCACGGCAGCCACCTCCGAGGTAGCCAGCGCTTTAATAAAGACGGACGTTCGCTGAAGAAAGTCCAACAGACACAGGCAGACTTTTTACGGTGCTGCACAAGAAAACAATCTCACCTGAAGCAGCAGCCGTGTTTTCCCAGGAAGGCTGTGCGAGCTAATGCAGTACGCCACCAGCTTTAATGCAGCACGCCACCAGCTTGCGCTGCCTCTGCTGCACGCTCGCTCTTGGAAATTGCTGTTATTTGAGGAGTGCGAGATGGGGGACAGCGGCGGTGGGGTGGGCATCCAGCACGGCCCCGCTGCCTGCGCTGCTGGGAGAGCTCGCTGCCCACGGCCAGGACAGGGTATTTTGAATGCTTTCCTGTTAAAGATGTCCCAAACTCCCCACGTGCACATCGAGTCACTGTTTTCCTCAAATCTTATACCTGGCAGGTATTCTCCTGAAATGAACCCTTTTGCTCTAATCCCCGCTTAATCTTACAGAAAGATGTGAACAGTTTTGCAACGTCTCTCTGCCTTGGGAAGTCTCAGGGATGTTCAACAAAATCTTCTGTGGCTTTTTGTTTACTTTTCCCAAGAGCGCGTTGGGGTCCCTCACAGTAAGCACGTTTGGATTCGAAATGCTACTAGATCAACCTCCTGGAAAGAGGATGCTCTGGTTTGTAAAATTTGAAACAAAATGTTCATTGAGGAAGTATTAGATTAGTCACAGATTAATTACGATTGTCAAGTATTATTCATCTGTAATAAGAGTGAATTCTTCACTCAAGATTCATAGCAAAATAACATTATTTTTCAAATAGAAGTAATTTAAATTGAAGTAAGACCTTCTAATACCACCATCTGTACAAGTAAATTACTTTCAGAGTAATTAAATATGCATATCTGGGCTGTGTACTGTACTGATGAACCAAGTTTTATGGATGCAATATGCTTATAAATCCCTTAGGTATTAAAGATGAAGAATCCGTGGCATTTTGCATATATACCCATGAATAAGAAAAAAAAAAATTTTTCTGTTGCATAATTTTGGGGAATATATTTTTATTAATTTTCCTGCTTAATTAATATTTTTGCCAAATAGCAAATATGATCACCATATTTATTAGCCTGACATTTCACGGGGACTTGAAGCTCCCTAAGAAATTTCAGCATTGTCTGCGTCTGAATTTATGCCGGTGACACAGTCACTCATCTTCTGCAGGTTCCCAGGAAGCAGAGCAGTGCAGTGAAACTGAAACCATTATGGTGGCTGAATCCGTTATCGCCGGACTCTCCCCGCCATGAAATAGCGCTGCTCAGCCAGTTGGGATTCATGGTCACAGCCCTTCATGGGATCATCAGGGTTTATAGTCCATAACAAACACAAATACAGAAAGGAACAATAACAGTATGATACATCTGACCTATTATCCCTCCTTGCGAGGCTTTGTCGTGAGTACCAGCATAGCGCCTGGCTGACCGTTTTCTGTTGCGCGGACGAATGGGACAGTCGCGCAGGCGAGAGAAAGCATGCCTCAAAACACAGCGCTGTCGGTGTGGTCTTCAGCGACTAAAAGCCGTCTTCGTGCTTACAATGCATCATTCATGATTTATGGAAAGCACCGGTGCGTAGGGGAGCGTAGGAGGTTTGCTGGGAGCGTTTGGTTAAAGAAATACCCGAAGTCACTTCTGCAGACCACTTCAGAAGCAGCCTGAAATCCCAGCAGGTCATGCCTTTCAAAGCAGCAGATACCACCATCTACATGCCACCAAAATGTAAGAGCGAACCGAAGCATAAAGACACACAGTCGGCACAACCTCTGTTTACAAGCCTGCCGCTTTGTGCTGCACGATGTGACTGATCCTTAGGTATTTTATGTCAACGTAACATTTCTTACGAAACAAATGGAGATTCCCCATCATCAAGAGCTTTACCCTACCTACAGCACTTTCACGGTTATCTGCCCAGCTTAATCGCCGGAGGCTGGCCATGGATGTAGGACGATAGAGCAATTCTTTCTGTACCCCAAAAGTAAAATAAGAAACGCTCACCTGAAACGCAGATGAAGAGGAAACGATGAGGGATGGATTTCCCTACTCTGAGCCCTGTGCTAACAAGTGTGAACCAATGGACTGTGTCACCCCTTTGGGACCTGCTTATGTGTTTTTTAGATCATACATCGTGACAGATGGATGTTTGTATAGCCAAGAGGAAACCTAGTAGAAAAGCATGCCAATTGACAATCCAGAAAGTGCTGAAGTTTGACCGGCATAATTTCTGCTCTAGTATAAGGTAGCTGTTTGCTGAAAGAGTCGGTTGCACCCAGTCTAATCATGCATACGTATTATGTTGACTTTTCTGCATGTGCTTTCTTAATCTTTGGGTCTCTCTTCTTTGGGTGTCTTGTCACCTTTGTCTCTGTTCTGTCCCTGAACCCCAGGTCATGCCCAGCCTGCAGACCTGAGCATCTCCACATGATCTGTTTCCAGGGTTTCATTCTCTGGAGCTACCACTGGAAGACTAAGCACTTTTTTTTTTTTTTTTTTTCCCAGCAGATTTTCTCTCTGTCTTGAGAAAGAAAGAAAGAAAACGAAAGTGGGAATTTGGGTGTGGATGTGCTGGGTGAATCCTTGAGAAACAGCCTTTGGCAGGGTAGCTGCGTGGGATTGCTCCTAGGAGGGCTGTATATAAAAGATTTTTATAGTACTCCTGAGCAGACCTGATTTTCAGGTCAAGGTTTGACCTGTAATAGACAATATATACAATAATACTTATTGCTTTCAGGCAGGGAAGTACAGGTTGGACTTTAAGAGAGCCCTATAGCAACAACCCTAAGACAGGAAAATATGCAAGACAAACTCTACATACTCAAAACGGGAAAATTGAAATGTGGATCTCTATTCAGCTTCTGAGTGTTTGCATGTTTGTGAACGTTCTGCCGTGCTTAAGTCCCGATTTATGTTAAGACATAATCAGATCAGCATTATTAGTGTAATGTAGCAGAATTCCCAATAATTTGGAAATGGACCCTCCAGCGTGTTTAAAAATGTCATGGTAGGACAAGGACATTAAAATCCTCTTGTCTTCCTGTGTCACGGTGCCTTGTGTTCGGGATGTCTCCAGTTCTCACAGAGGCTGGAGCGTTATTTTTCATACCCTTTTCCCCCCATTTAGCTTCTACGTACTTAGACAAAATTGAGTAAAGAAGCCTTTACCTGAGAACCTTTTTACGGGTTGCTGTGCTTTTAAAGCTTTAAAAGCTTTGCTGAAAAGGTACCTATTTTCTTATCACTTTTTTTTTTTTCCTCTCTAGAAAAAGGGCATCATTTGAAGTTCTTTTTTGGCAGCTGCATTTCATCGTGATACATTATGTCAGGGCACATCAGTCACATGAAGATTTTATGGAAAAAAAACATACCCTTTTTAGATGTCCCTCTCTGCAGCCCCCTTCAAAACACAGTGTTTTTTCAAGAAACTCTTCAACTATCAACAGCATTATGATACTTGAAACATCGTGGGTGTAATAGCTTAATCTTACTCAATTATATAAATGCTGCTTAAAGAAGGAATATAGAAGTAATGTGGTGAATTTAGTCATTCTAAGAAAAAAAAATTGACCATTTTCACCTTTTGCTGATGTTTACTTTTCTGTGTTGGGGCAGGGCTTCTTTTCTTTGTAACCAAGCTAATCCTGTGCTGTTCCCTGTTTTACCATAAAATGAGATACATTCTGAACTCGGATGAAGATGAGGTACCTTGATGAAAGTGGGCTTCAGGTGTTGCACACTAAGCATTGTACATTTCTATTTGCTCTGATCCTCCAGCACACATAAGATTTCACCTCTTCACCTTTGAACAAGATTGCACTAACTTTGATCTTTTCAATTTTGTTCAACTCCGGGGAAGGAGCAGCTACTTGAAACATGTTATCATTTAGACATTCAGAGGTTCTCTAAAAAAAAAAAAAAGGGGGGGGGGAGGCAGAAAAAAAATTGAAAGCACGAACTAAAAGCTCTAGATTTTTAACCTGAGCAACAGCTTTTGTAGCTAGTGCGTTACGCTTTAATATTAAAAGCCGCCTCTATATGCAGAACAAAACAAAATGTAGATTTTAAAAGCCCACAGAATTATTAAGCACAAGTTACATTTTATGGAAGTATTTTTCTGCAGTAGTGATGCGGCTATCCTTTCCCAGGTCAAAGCATAAGCTTTGTGTTCTTGCTTCTTTTTCTTATTGCCTAAGCCTGGTATTTGAGCCTCTGTACTTCTGTGATATTAATTTGTGATACTGACAGTTAATCTATTTTTATAACTGTTGTTATCTGAGCAAAACAACAAACTAGGTTCTTCATTTTCTCTTCAAGTCTGAGAACATGTACCAGTGGGACTAAAGTTTAAAGTGATATTTTCAAGATCTCACGTGGTTTAGCAATATTCTTATAATGATTATGGTAGGGTTTTTGCTATTACAAGCCAAATTTGCACCCAAATCCATAGGAATTTTAAATCACTCAGCCCTATTTCACACTGCTTTTCACCTTCGGAAGGGCAACATGGCTGTAAGGTCCTAGGAAGTTTCATCAAAATTCTAATGTTAACGATTGCTGAAAGTTTACATTTTTGTCCATTGGTTCCTTTTTCTTCTTGCCTAGTTTACTCGGACTTGCGTTGTTTCATCCTTGTCTTCTCTGCTGAAACAGCAGTTGTTCAGGGATGCTCATGGTAAGTAGCTCTTTGTGTCCGTCCTCTTGCTTTATTTTGAGGTTTGCTTTGCACAACTGTGCAAATTTTCCCCCTTCTAGGATGCGGTGCTCGTTGAATTCACTTCCATTAACAAGCTGTTGGAAGCAAGTTAATGCCACTTTCATTTACTCTAACATCTAATTCTTCCTGCCTATTCTAAGGGTTGCTTAGACAACAGATCAGCTCCGAAAAGGTATCTCATAAAGGGCCTGAAGTCCCCTCCTCCAGAAAAGTGTAACTACGATTACTAATTCAGAAGAATAATTTATGTAATGCTAAAATATTGGCAACAAAAGAAATAAAGTAAAAGATGTTGTTGGCATACTGCTTACAATTACTGAGCGCGCTGTAAGCTGTACAGAGATCCTTGGGGTTGTTAGTTACAGGGACCAAGTACCATCAGCTACTTATCCACTCTCCTTTTTCTTCCCAGTTTTCTAGGTGTCAGACAATCCTGGAATCAGAGACCTCAAGGCACTTTTCATCCTCTGGTTTCCCTGAAAACATTTATTTACACGTTTGAAGTTACCAGATATGTGTTCTGACAAAGGTATTTGCCTACCCATTCCTTCTTAGGAGCCTTTGATCTCTTGTGGACTGAAGTTTCGTTGAGACTTTGGTTTGCTCCATTTCATAACTACTTTGGGCCTGGTTTTTCTTGGCTAATCAAATAAGATATTTTGAAAAGTGCTTGATTTTCCAGCCCCACCATCACATACCCCTTTTGCAGGTGAGCTCCACTTCCAAGGAACTGCTACAGTGGCCAGCGTCTCATGGTCACCGATTGACTGGCACCTACTCAAACATCACCTTAGGAGGGTCACGATGAAGCCACCTGGGCTCTTTGGTAATACAGAACATTGGCAGCTCTAGCAGAAAACTTCAGGTTCTCTGACGAGAGACAAGAGCAGGGTGTAGTGCCAATGTAAAATCAAAGCACGTGGAAATGGCCTAAACCAGAAGTACTCCTGAAAGAGCGGTTACTCACTGTCAATCTTGGGGAGAAAATATGACACTCTGTAAGAGCTGACCCTCTTTGTGTTGCTCAGGTACCCAGTACTGCAGTGTGTCGCCAAAAATTATCTGCGAGTGGGACACAGGTGATGGCTCGCAGGCCAAGAAAATCCTCTCGTATCTCAGTGTCTGATGGCTGTAGTTCCAGGCTCTGTCACTGTGTATAGGAGCAAGCCATCTGTAGTCTTCTCTGGGACGTTTGCTGCTGGGAGGCACCCCCGGGAAGCACCAGCATTCCCAAGGCACTCAAGCAATGAGCACTGGTGGCGAACTCATAGTTTTTGTGGGGTTTTGAGGTAGATGTCTCCGTCCAGGTTTAATGACATCATTCTACTCCACTTAAATGCTATTCACCTTTCTTTCCATTTTCCTATGTTTTCCGGGAAAAGGTGCAAAACCAAATTTTCAGTCTGTAAGACAAAGATTACTCATTGCAGCACAACACAGAATTTTTTAAGTAATACATTATAATTTCAGTTTTCCTCAGTATATACAAGAGAGTATAGTATAGTATATAGGACAGTACCTATCTAAAGGCACTATTATCTAGATATATTTTTTTTAGAGTAGTTGGTAGTTAAAAGCTCTCCTTATTGCACTGAGGAAGTAAAATCCACACTTGTTAGGCTCTTATTTCATCCTCTTTCCCATAGTTTCACCTTTTTGGCCCCGCTAACTTTCATGTCCATAATGAACTCCATTTAGCTTCCCTGCAGTAGGACCTTGTCTTTGTTAATCACTGACCCAGCGGCACGAAGCTGCATAGGAGAGCAGGTTATTTTTTTTTTTTTTTCCCCTGAATTTTCTCTACTTCCTTCAGCAGTTGTAACTTCTAAGAAACTGCAGAACAAACAAGTATAAAAGATCAGGAAGATGGCCCGAAAAAATAATGTTTAAAAGATGTCTCATTCATTGTACTCAGTTCTCCACTACCTGCCAACTATGGACTGACGGCTGAAATCTTAGAAGGAGTTAATGAGATTAGGTCTTTGGCGACTGATTGCTCGATGCTGGCTTCTCATTCAGCGGTGTCAGTCTTTTTTTTCTTTTTCCTTCTTTTCAGTAACCATGTATAAACTTCTCATGGAGATCAGCCGGGACCTCGTGGCAGAAATCTCATTTAGAACAACTGGAAATGACTTCACCTTGGCCCAAGTCACAGCGTAACAGCCACCTTCTCCTCCTTCAGCCCTGCTGAGAGTCAAAGGCATCTTCTGGGCCGTTACTTTTCTGTGTCGAACGACCTCGAGCCTCTTCCCGTTGCCCCTTCTTTGCTTGGCGCAGCGTGCGCGCCCCTTGCTCTTTGTAAATACACCTGCGTGCTCGCCTTAGCAGTGCTCCCTTTCCTCAACCGCTCGAGGGACTGGTCCCTTCCCAGGCATCGAGACTCACACGTTTTAGGTCATAGATGCCTATAGTCATTTTCCGTGCTCTTGATTGTTGGGAGTTTTTTCCGCCTTATATTAAAAAAAAAAAAAAATATTTGTGTGTCAGATACGTAATACTCGGCTAGTGGTGTATTTCTCAGGGCTAATTCCTTTCTGCCTGTGCTTGCAGAGCGAGGGCAAATCAGGTGAAAAAGTAGAGTAGTAACATTTCATACTTGCTTTGCTGGGGCATAAAGGACTGTCGGATTTGCGAAGCGGGGGAGAATCAGCCCAACCGTGACTCACAGCACAAATACAACGCAGTCAGAAGAGCCCCGCTCGGGTGGTGTGCCTCCCTGCTAACTGGGAAAGCTGAAATTCTAATAGACGTTGCGATCGGCTTCAGGTCAGGTAAAGGGCATCAGACCGCTGGAAACCGTTAGTCTTTTTCCGCGGAAGCGTTGTGAGATTCCCTAGGATCCTGCAGAGACAACCTGTGCGGCTGGTTATACGGGGAACCTCTGCTGGCAAACAGAGAGCTGGCGGAGCGGTGGGAGAGAAGTGTGGGGATGGAGGTGGTGTCAGAGGGGTGGCAAGGCGCTGGGATACCTTCTAGGGCAGAGTCATCACCCTTTGCCTGTTCCTTTTCGTGTTAAATGCCGTGGAAACACGCCTGTGAACCAAAGCCGCTTACGCTTTGCTACCGATTGCCTCCTTGAACTTCGGTCTCCTCCTAAAAGGCTGCATCAGCTTTTTCCCAGCGCTGAGCACTAGGTTAGATCTGAGCACGAGCTGCAAATAACGGGCCGTAAGACAGGGAGGATGCGATCCGGAGCGCTGTGCAATTTCTAGCTGCTACGGTGAACCCAGGTCATACACGCAGCACGGTAGTCTAGCGTGGACATACTTAAAAGCATATCCTGCTAAAATGTAAGGGGCTCTTGGTGTGTATAAATACATGTGCTCTGCTGGGTCGAGGCCGGGACGTTCGGTGGTGTGCGGGCTGAGCCCTTCCAGATGTCTCCAAGGATAAAATGAAAAGAAAGCGACAGTCAGTCCCGGTTACGTGGAACCCGATTCAGCTTTTAAAAGGCTACTTTTGATAATTAGGTGTTTTGTGTACCGTGGCAAGATGTGAATTATAAAACTACTACTAATAATGTAGTTCATCCAGGGTAGCCTTGGAATGAGACCCCTAGCAGAGAGGTTGCACTGTATAATGATGGTACACTACCATTTGTTTCAACACATTTAGCCCTTCAGAACAGGATTTTTTTGTTAAACACCAGATGTTCTAGTGACCCGAGTGCTGACTTTCAAAGAAGACACAATAGAATAGTGTGTCAAGGTCAACAGCGCAAATTAATCTGTATTATCGTGCTGTCATATTATACCGTATGCCCGATAGGAGCAAGATCTATGGCTACTGCTTTCCTTCCATGCAACTGTATGGGGTGTTTCAGTACAGAGATTTTTGAGCTTCCCAAACCCTCAAATGCCCCTAAGAGAAATCTGATTCTTGCTTTGAGAGTTTGAATTGTAAATGTAATGTCCTTACTGGGGGTGAGGGATGTGTGGGAATGTGACTGTAATCTCGCAGAACCAGAGGGACACGCAGCAACACAATGGAAAGAGTGTCTGTTAATTGTAAATTCTGCATTGAAGGACTTGACAAAAAGAAAAAATCTGGGTAGCTCGGTCGGCTGCATTTTTCTCTTGACTTAAAAACATTATAGGGCACAAATGAATAATCATTTACAAACCTTTGAAGCGATAGTTTACCTGAAGTAGATGCTTTTGTCTCCGTGAGTCCCCCATATCCCTCCTCTTCCCTGCCCTGTGACTTCTAAGCTATTGCTGCAAGATGGCAGGATGTCAATGCCCCCAAAATTGAACCTGTGATTTGTTTTTCTTTGATTTATGGGCTTGTAGTCAATAAACTTTATAAAGGAAAGTATCAGACTGAGCAATCAATCAAAGATAAGCAGATTCTTGTCCTTTAAAAGCATTTCACCCCAGTAAGCAAGGGCCTCATTCATCTTTTACAACCACTCTTGCAGCTTTCAGCTGAGAAAGGGCTCGCTGCTGACTACAGCCCCTTCTGCCGAAAAGTCCCCTATTCTTGCATCTGAGCTGAGATTTTTAAAATTCATTGCAGCAGTATGCTTCCCTTCCATATTATTTGCTATCTCTAAGAGGGCGGGTGGTTTGCATGTTGTTCCTAAAGGTAAATCTCCTCGGGGTGTAGAGCGGAAAAGGCTTCTGTTTTAAACCGTCAGAGGCACGGACTGTTGTTTCGCAGAAACAGCATTCATTTTCTTTGTTATTTTACAAAACACAACATAAAAAAGCGTTCCCGTTTGTTCTTCTAGTAGTCGCTGAATTTCCCTTTGAGTAAGGCAAATGTTACCCTGCGTGTTTTGCTTCTCTGAAGCACAGATGGCGTGCATATGCAGATTGGTGATTTTCTAATCAATACAGTGACACTTGGGAATATATGTAAGTATTGTAATAATGCATTAGTCAGGAGTGATGTTGTAACACACTGAGATCATACACATAAATCTAAGACACCATGTCTAGACACCCCAGGGAAGATGGCATGCCATGGGTTAGAGCAAGCATTAAGGAAGTGCAATATTTCAAATATGATGGGAAAATAATGCAATTTGCAGACTTTAATAAAACCATTGGGGAATTAATTTCACTAAGGGTACACTCTCTCCCAAAACATCCACGTTCCTACGTTTGCTTCACGGATAATCAGAACGAGAGACGCTTTGCCTGCTATCTCAGGCATAAACACAGTACGATATCTATGAATTGTGCTGTATCTTTAATGTGCTGAATATGAAAATAATCCCTTTATAGGTAGTGCTTTAGTAGTATAAAACTGCATTATGCAAACAATGCATAGACAGCATAAACCTTGGAGATTCAGAATTTGAAGAGCTTATAAATTAATCTCATAAGTGTTGATTTGAGCATGCTCAGGGAGTGCGCTCGGCTGTAAAACTTGACCAACCTAACCTTCCCAGTTTTAATTATTAGCTTTTTGATGATCAAATATTAGATGAAGATGTGTGATTTATGATTCTTTTGCATGTATGAGTTTCCTTTCTCTGAAAAGATTTTTTTTTTTTT
>VZTL01069309.1:13084-23889 GCA_013400535.1 Scopus umbretta | reverse complement strand
AAAGCATTCTATGATCCTATGAACTAATTACACTATGATCAACTTTCCTCTAAACACAGATGTTCCTTACTTGCTCCAAATAATAAACAAAGATATTAAAAAACATTATTTTGGGTCCAAATGATTTCCATGGCCAATCTGGCTTTTACACCCATCTGTATCTCATATGAACAATGCTACCTATGCCTTTAAGAAAGTGGCCATCTCCACCAAGATGCATCCATGGAGAACTCTAGCATCTTTATGCCAGAAAAATTATTTCTAGTCATCAGAAAAAGAGAAAACAGTTTAGAGTACAGCATATAATTTGTCTCCTGTGGACATGACAGAATGGTAAGGAACAGGTTGAAAATAGCATTTTATAATTTCCAAAGGAATATTTGAAAGAAACTTTCCTCTTTCCTCCCTGAAGTATTAATGAAATGACAATTTCTTTCCATTTTGAAGCAAAGAAAGTTTCCAAAAACATTTTCTTGCTTAGCCCCAATAAGCCGCTAAGACATAAAGTTTAAACACTTATTTTCTGCAACTCCCAGTTTTTTATTTCTTCTTTTATGTAGGGCTGTTTTGCAAAGCTTGATCTCCAGTGCCTAAATGTGGAAAGGCTGATAATTTACAATGGACGTAGCATTTGGGGAACTTGTATATCTAGAGAGCTTGTTTTAAAAGGAAATTTTAAAAATGCACTAAAAAGGAAAATTAACTGCGAAAATTAGCCTGGCACACTTAAGGATTTTAAATGCCAAGCTTATTGCATAATGGCCTGATTAGCTACATCTAAATTAATTACTGAAGTACAGTTATTGCTGGTGTTCTTCAAAACTGTGCAAAGATAAAAAGTGCAGCAAACATTTGAATGCATAGACAAGCTTTAGGGTATTTTTTTAAAATATATAGTATGTTCAGTATTATAAAGTACCAGACATGTTCAGACAACACTCTACCAGGAGGGTGGCTGAATATTCTATTCAGTTTGACCTCAGGGCACTGTTCTTGGTTTAAGTTTACCTCTATCCCCAGTGGCTGTGGAGATCAACTTTGCTTCAGTGGGAACATATTCACTAGCAAGTTGGGAGTTTTATTTCCCTGTTCCTGCAACATATTTTTGAATTTCAGTTCAGGCCTTGATCAATAAGGTTTCCTAGTACCACAAGAAAGTTTGTTGTCCAAACACGTTAATGAAAAAGCTGCTTCAGTTACTGGCTTGGTAGGCTGGATAGGACCTTACAGTAAGAAACCAAAAAGCTCAAGACCCCAGCCTCAATTCATCAATGCAAAGAGCTGTAAGCCTTCTGTTTCCTCAGATATCTGCCTGTCATTTGTATCTGAAAACACATCTTTGCCACTGCTAAAAATGAATATCCTAGACTGTGAACTGGACATGTGTAGATATGAGCAGATAGGAGTACAGTCACATATTTCTTCTTTGCTGACTCTGCAACGGTAAAGGATCCATGGGAGGAATCAATGGACAGCTGAGACCAGAGTGACTTGTGCCTAACAGCAGGGCAGCAAGGTGTGTCCCAGTCTTGCAGTGAGGATTCCCAGCTTCTCCCTGGACGGTTCCCACGCTGTCTGTTCTCACAGGCAGTACTTCAAACAAGGAGAGAATTGCCTGTGCTAAAGGCCAGCTCATCCAGTTTTCACCCAGATTCTCCATCTGGCTGTTAATCACAAAATTTCAGGCACGAAACTGCTCATGGGAGCAAATGCAGAACATACAGCTTCAACTTTCACCTGTACTGTGTGGGGGTCCATTTTTACCTCTGCTGCAACCCCCCCTTCCCTCAGCCCCGGCTTTGAGTTAAAGGGGGCAGTAATAGAAATTCCATGCTCACATGTGCTGGAGTTTTATTTCAGTGACATCATTTATCGGTTTGACTTTGCCAAAGGGAAGAAGTTCATGTTATAGGATTCAAAAACAGCATCTAGAATGAAATCGGTTAGAAAGATCTCAGATTTCAAAAGGACATGCCATACGTGGACCCTTACTCTACACACTTGGGTTCATTTCTTGAGATTTGTATTTGTAACCAAAACTTCCTCAGTTAATGAATTGCAACCTTGAAAAGCACTTAGAAAATGAAAACACATTCCAGACATTAAAAAAGAACATGTTAAAAAAGCTCATATTATTTCTTTGGAAAGGCATAAAGAGAATTTAGAGAGACTTCATGCAGATTCAATGGTGAAAAGGCATGCCAGATAAAATGGGTTACCTAATCATGTTAACTCTCTAGAAGACAAAAGGACAAACATGCTTTATGTATGTCAATTTATAGAAATCCCATAACTCCATAGAAGTGTTCTTGTAACAACATTTGTTGTAGCCTATTTTTAGTCCCTGGAATATGCTTTCTAATGTCATTTTCTGTTTTTCATCTTGCTATATGAAAACCTAAGTAAAAACTGCAAAAAAGACAATGAATCAAACACACAAACACAGGTGACTAATCTAGCTAAGTCTTGGAAATGCCTGCAATTAGCTGTGTGAACAATATATAAAACAGTTGAACTAATTTAGGAATGAAGTGAAGGGGATATCCAACAGCGGTGAATTCTATTCCTGTTTCAAACTTTGGCTAGAGATACTATGAATGGAAGAGAGAAAAGAAAATGGGAGTGTGAGAATCTCTTTTTATCAGCACCTTCTCTTCTGATCTGACATCACATTTCTCTCTGATTGTGTCACTTATGGTTTTATACCCTACTGAGCTCACTTGCACCCACTTTGACAGCTTGCTTATGGGCATTTGACAACAGTAAGGGCAAATGAGCAGACCAAAGAGTGAGAAAGAAAGCTGGTCAGAGAGTAGCAGATGGCACAGTTCTGCTTGGTGCTGGTATCCCTAAAATGCTCATTTAAATACCAACCTAGAAAGAAGGAATCCCATGTGATTTTCAGTTCATTGTCTCTAAATATTACAAAAAAATTTGTTTGTTACTTTAAAGGAACTGTATTAAAAAAAATAAACATTATGAAACCAGCCAATTATAAAATTTAATAGAGGATGGGAAAGGGGTCAGTTTACTTCATTTAGACATTTTCCCTTCATGCAAATTTTCACCATTTGGAGAAGTTCTCTTATATAGCAAGTGCTTTCCTAGATGACAGCACAGCTGTGTCCAAAATTCTTTCCTTTATTCTGACAATGCGTAGGAAAGAACACAAGAATGGGTATGTAGGGTTGCTTTCCCCCAGGACTCTCCTTCAGTCTCTGGCAACTTGTAGCTGAGAGATCATCTAAGGCTTTGCTAATGTTCATATGCTTAATGGCCTTCAGTGGGCTTTTTATTCTAGGACTTTACTCAGTTGCTTTCTGAATCCATATAAACTCTTAAGATCCACAAAGAATTCCACAGTTCAGCTAGGTAATATATGAAGAAATATATCTTTGTTTTGTTTTGCTTTGTTTTGCTACGGTTTGTTTTGTTTGTGTTTGAATCTGCCACCTATTAGTTTAGGTCAATTCTCCTACAAGAGGTATCTGAACTTAAGCAGGCAGAATTTTCCACTGAAGGCCCTCCAAAGGCAACACTGTTGATGATATAATGAACTTAATTCAGAACTGCTGCTTTGCTTCATGCCCAGAACTGAGATACAAACTAGATGCTTATGTCAGGGAACCACTATAGCAGCCAGAGTAATTTACCACTTGTGTTTAATATTCTGGACCCTGTTAGGGCTGAGAGAGTGGTTTTCATGTGCTACACATTTTCTGTGAGTGACAAAGTAGAAAGAAATGCCTGTGCTGATGATGTACAGTGGCTAAGCAGCTGTGGTAGCATGAAGAGTGGCAATTACTGAAGAACATGTATGCTGATTGCAATGTGTTGTGCTCAAGGAAAGCCAGAAATAATGTTGCTGAAGCATCAGGACTAGTTTTCTGAGGCAACACACATACTGTAATTCCTGGGACTCTGTCACTGTTAGATTTAATCTCCCATTCTGTCTCTAGTTTCCTTAAAACTGTCTGGAGAAGGGACTTTCTCAAAGCAAGTGCCTCTTTGCACTTACTGTAGAATTCATATGAACTGGGGTTTATGAAATGATACTTTAATAGGATTAATGAGCAGTAACAAAATACCTGATAGTTACAGCTAGAGATATTTAGGGAAACACTTCAGAAAGACATATGTTTCTACTGTCAGTTTGACTTGAGCGGGGGGGGAAGAGCAGAGAAGAATCATGTCTATTCTGTCTATTCCTTACCTCTACTTTTTGTACTTCTTTGAGTTTTTGGCAAGTGTTCTGGGTTTGGACTCCACATAGAGGAAAGGAGTCTTTTCCATACTGATGAAAACATAGAAGGGAAAATTGGTATAGTTCTTCAGGACTGATGGGAAAATGAAGATCAAGAATGTTGTTAAATTATAATATAGACCTAGTAGAAAACAGAGGATGATGGAAAATACTGACAGTCTAGCTGGACTTTAATGAAGAATAACATTTTCCATTACAGGAAATGTAAAGCACCGGAAAAAGATTTGAAGAACTATCATTTAAAGTTTTGGGTTTAGTGGGAAATATCCCTGCTCAAATTATATTCATGATACTATCTCATAAATACGGGAACAGAAGTTCCCTTTAAACTTTTGGCCTTTCTTCAGCGTACTTTTTTTTTATTCCTTTATATTGTATTAACTTTTTGTTTGCTTTGAAGAGAAAAACACACTCCTCTGTGTTTCCATTCCCCTCCCAATTCTCTTCTTTTAATGAGATGTTTGACTCAAATATCATTCTCCATTTTACCCTCCTAAATTTTTCTGCTCTCTCTGTTCTTATTTCTGACAACATCACAGTCTGCTTTCTCACTTCGTATAGCCAAATGGCTTTCTTAAACCCAACAATTCTCAAATCAGCACCTAAACTCTCATTTCTGTTGCCTTTAAATCTCTTGAGCATATATATTTTTTTCATTTCTACCACTTTAGTTTTCATCAGTTCTTTCCTGATTGTCTAATTTCATTTACTCTATTCTTCTGCTGTTACCCTCCATAGATGCAAAGATTACAGTAACCAAATACCATTAAGCAGTTTACGTCGTCAGCCTGTTAGTGCTGATAGAATAAGTATGTTTCTTTCTCACAGCCAGACTCTCCCATAGACCCTTTTTCACAGATACTTCAGGCTATATTTAGTCTTATTTTAGGCAATTACTTAAGCAGCCAATTTCGATGTTCCTTGCATTGGGCACATACAGAATTCAGGCTCTTAACTGTGGCCACATCTCATTTCAAGGTCTAAATGAAGGCAGTGTTACTATCACACCTCCTTTTTCTATTTCCATTTTGATTCTCTCCCTATCTCTGTAAGATGTTTCTTCAGAATATCCACCCATATGTCCCTATCTTCCACCTGTAATTGATTTTTCTAACGCATTTTTGGCAACAATGCTGTTTTCTCAAGTTGTGAGTTTGTTTCTTATGTAATCCTGTCATTGCCCCTGCTGGGACATTTTTTGTGAGCATACACCTTTCTGAATAAGATTATTTGTGATGAAATTAAACTCTTCTGATGCATTACTTCCCAAATTAAAAGGAAGTTTTTGTGTACCATTGAAGATGCACTTTGAGCTGAATATTAACTAGAGAGAGGACAGGAACCACGCAAATTAAAACACTGAGAAATTTGGCAGTAGCCATTTCCAGTTCAAATTCCTTAGTTTCCTGTCAAAGTCAAACTCATGGTAAGAGGAAGGTGAGGCGAAGATGAATAAAACAGATTACCAAAGCAACTCCAATTTCTGTGATTGTTGACAAGATTAAATGCACAGATCTCTAGCAAAAGGTGACTCTTAGGTCCTCTTGAGAAGGTGTAATTTACAGTTACATTGTTTAGATCAAATTCTTACCATCAGAACAGGTGAAGATGCTGTTAATGTAGATGTAAGGTTCACAAAACACACTGCATATTCTAGTCACAAAAAATAAGAAGCATTTTGTGTGTGTGTGTGTGCACGTAGCTGAAAGCCGTGTGGCTCTACCAGCAAACTGGTTTTCTATTCCCAGCTCTAACTGGTGATATCTATGAGATTCTGGAAAACTTCTTGGTTCCATTTTTCTAGAATTTCATTACTTTGGAAGAGGGGAGGGGCGGAATTTTTACTGTCTTACTGCAAAACTTAAAGTTGTATACACAGAACAGCAGACAACTGTGCAAAGATCCTTGAGCTAGTGGAAATCTGAGCCAGTAATTCCATGTGATATGCTGAATAGCCCTGTGTGACTGGGAGCAGTCTAACCACTATTAAAAGGCAATGTGCCAGAGGCTGGCTCTGGACCCCTGACAATAGCAATGATTATCTTAGGTTAAGCCTTTTGGTCATGTAGATATTGCATTGGCCCAGCATACATGGGCTTTAGAAGCACACCTTTGAAGCTGTGCTGTAAATTTGGTTCTTGTCTATTACAGGCAAACTCCAAAGCTTACACAAAGTCAGTGGATATAGCCTATATACCTGACCATCCTCTCCCACCTGCCCCAGCTGAAACATGCTGTACACTATCCCTGTTACTCCCAATCTTGTAAGAATTACTATTATTATATCTTTTAGAAGACAAAACTTACATAATCTCAATGGTACAAAACCTACACAGGCTCACTGGGACTAAAAGTTTGTTCTCTCAGATCAGAATTACCTGTAGGTGTTTCACAAGAAGGAAAATAAATTTTCAATTGCCTGTCAGATTCAAAGGTATTTCAGGAAGACTCCAAATTGCCTGAAATTTGCTCACTCAAAATTGAGGAATGTTGTCACCCCACTGTGAGTACAGTTAAATCCTGACAAAAAGTCATTGCTAAAATCTTAGCAATTACAGCATTTTGTTTGTAAGGAAGGCAGCTTTTGCACAAGCATGAGCTTGGTGAGACTTACAAATTCATTTTAAATCAGAAATGAAATTTCAAATCAACAAAATAAAATGCTGTAGAGAGTACTTGCTTCTTTTTCTTAGCAGTCACAAAAGTGCACAAGTATTTCAAGCAGCTTGACATCTGTATTACATAAGCAGAGAGCAATTCAGCTGCTTGGAGAATACAAAAAACAACTTTGACCTTACATTGGAGTCATGCTTCAAAAGACTGATTATTCATATGAGGAAAATTGCTCAAAAACAACTGCTTGAAAATATTCTCAGAAAGAAAATACATATATTGTTCTAAGGCAATAACATAATTATAATATAACAAACTGGATCTTTTTTATTATTATTCCTAAGGCTTTTTCTTTTGTCACAATAAGTGTTTCATCTGCTAGTATTTGAAATATTTTATCTTTCAAAATGTTTCCCTTGTTTATTCAGCATATTTGTTAGCTTGCTTCAATGAAGTTCTTCAGGAAGACTGAGAGTTGCAAGCCATTGCTCTCTAGCTGCTAATGAAAGAGTTTCAAGCAATGTTGACTCTTGTTATGTTAGGTCAGAAATCATGCAACTGTAGGATTAAAGAAGTGTTTTGTTGGTAGGAAATAGTGTAAAAATGTCCATACGAAAAAACCGTGATTCAACAAATTTTCAAAACATTCTTGACGTAATGCTACACCACATGAAATTCTGGATTTATTTTAAAGTAACATTTTCCCTCTGAAGGAGGAGACCTAGTCATCTGGTTGAGGGACTGAGTTCAGGAAATCTGGGTTCAATTCGCAACACTGCTACCGATTTCCTCCATGATGCTGGGTAGATAGCTCAGGCCCCATTCCTGAAAACACTCATGCAAATCCTTAACTTCACTGCTGTGAGTAGTTTCAGGATTTCAACCAGTCAGACTGTAACCTAGTTAAATGCTAGAGACCGAGGCCAAGTCTCCTCAGCTCTCCTCTGTTAACTGTGGGTACCAGTCGCTCATTTTCTCCCACCTGTTTCCATCTTTTCCCTTTAGCTAGCTAAGTCTGTGGTCCAGGACTGGGCTTGGGCTTCTCTACATGAGCAAATTTCAGTTGTCTTAACCTCACCGATGCACTTGAAGCATCACATCTGCTGATGTGGATTTGTTTGTTACAGCACATACAAATGAAGAGGGCTCCAGCCTTCCCTCTATTCTCTGAAACAAACCATGGTGAAAAGCCACATAGCCCCAGCCACGCATTTCCAAATAGATCATTCTGGGACTTTCAGTAAGTGTTTGTGCAGCTCCTAGCACAGCAGGACATGGCCTGGCAGCATGGGTCAATATGCACTAACACAAATAAACGCTGTTTTTTGCTGTAATCAGTATATTAATAAAAAGAAGCTTCTTTTTCTTCTATGTCTGCTGATACAAATACCTTGGCACAAATGTAAATGTGGAAGCAAAAGGTCAGTTTTTCCATTTTACTTCCAAGCCAGCAGACCTACTGTAACCATTGACATGTATGTACTGAGTTTCTTGCATCTGTTTTGATCTGGATTATTTTACGTAATATTATGTATATAAATAAAAATGCTGCATTCCCTGTTTTTTTTTCAGAGTGCTACTTCAGTAACAGAATCCAGCTCCATAGTTTGAGAGTTGCAAGACCCAAGGACTGTCTGTCTCCATGTGGAGGACCCATCAACAGGCAGAATACATGAGGCCAGGGAATGAACGAACAGTAATACTCCTCAAGTCCATATTTATCTTAACTGTTCTGGCCTGTGTCAGAGAACTTCCATAAATCAGTTGAAAATAATTTCTGTGGTATTTTCTGATAAAAGGAAACAATAAAATGTGCCTATCACTTTGCTGTTCATCTTACGGTCTTTTTAGTGGCTTTTCTACTTTCACAACTTCAGCATAATTCCTGGTTTTGCTGTTTTGCATGTGCCTGCTGAGCTCCTGGGATACAGAGAGGATCATCTTGTATTTTAGAGGGCGGTTCCCAGGAACCTGCTGCATCATCAATCTAAACTTTGGTCCATAAGCAAATCCTGTAATCTGGGTTACAGGATCTGGTTCATACCCAAGTATCAGGATTCAATTTTTTGTCAAATTGTCCTTCGTGGTACTATACAGTGGTCATAATCCCTTCCTAGCAGTATTGTTTTTACATAGGTTATTAACCAAGTCAAACTAAACAGTTGCCCTGTATTTCACATGAGAGGTTTCTGGAGTTTTTACTATTCCTTGTGAAGGAAGCCAGAGATTTCAATTGAAAGAGTAAAAAAAAAAAAAAAAAATCAGATATTTTTCTCCAAGCTAGCTGTAATTCACCTCAGTGCAACCATTTCAAACCAGTGTTTTCCCTGAGGCTCCAGTGATCTGGTCACATAGCTCTGGACAGTGACACACTGTTCTCTCACAGATTAAACTGATTTTAATAGGTAATTCACTTGGTGCTTTTGATGTGTATCCTAATTTTATTGGCACAGACTCACAGTTCAGTAGGCTGCTTCTTGTCAAAGCGTGAGCTATTCTTTCTCTACCTTACATTTTTCAGATACTTTTTAAACCCAGGGAAGGAATTTCACACCACCAGTCAAAATAAGCCAGTCAGCAGAATTCTTTCAATTTCCAGCTCTTAATAAATCACAGAGAGTTAAATCAGATTCATGAATTCCAGAGTAGTTATGCATTTATGTTCTCAATTTCCATAACAGGAGTTGTAACCCAATGGGAAAATCTGAACTCTCTAATAGCCACCTGCTGAATTTCATTTCAGGCAGAACTCATTTGTTTATGTCTGCTAGTCTCTCAGTGGAAAAAAGTTAGCATTAATACAATATCAACATAAACTTATTCCCTCATTCACTCCCCTTTGTTTTGAGCTAAACAAACAAAAAAAATTTCATCTTCCCCCTCTAAATTTAACACTGGTCTCTATTTATTGCACAGCATATCTCCCTATTAACAGAGGTCAAGCAAGGACCATAAAAAATATCACACCTATTGACTTATGAAAGCAAAGTGTAGGACTGCAAATCTCCTTGAGAACTTTTCTCCATCAAGTTACGCAGTGTGACCTTGTATGTAAGACGTGTAGCACAACCACTTGCTTGTGCCAGTGATCATTTCCCCATTTTGTATTAGCCCTGCTTCTCGTTAACTTGATTATTTAACTTGTGCATTTTGATGAGCACTGCTCCTCTTCTCCGAAGGCTGACACTACTAAGGCCTTTTCCCCAGAGCCAAAAGGAAGGCTGCTCCAGGAGCTCTTTGCCAGGGATGCTGAAAGTGAAGCAATGGAGTCCCACCCTTCCCCTGTGCTGAGTAGGGGGCTGAGGAATCCAGATTGATTCATTCCACAGCTGAGGTCTCCAAGTTCACAACATAATGTGCTGCAGTCATGTCCCTAAACTGGCTTCCTATCAGACTTTAAAATGAAACATTATGCTTTTTCTCTTTGATACTAACTTTGCCAGAAAGGAGTTTTTCATTTTAAAAACAAAAGTGTGTGTGTGTGGGTAGACATACTGGAAAAAAAAAAACATCTGTGACCTGATACCTGTGTGTCAGGAATGATTAGTGTCACTGAGGGTGCATAAACATATGTAGCAATTAATTCAGCTCCTTCCTGGTTACACGCATCACATTTTCTTTTTCTTCTGTTGATTACAAATGTTGCGTGATTACTTTCAATCCAAAAGCAATAAATTTGTACTGACTGCTTAATCTGATCTGTAAACTGAGCTTTTTGATTTCATCAGTCACTGATTTATTGCATTTTTGAGAGAAAACAGCCAATGTTTGACATTGCTTGGTTTTAATGTACTGCATCTTTTTTGATTCTTACTTTTACTATGTTTCTGTTTACTTAAATTCCTTCTGCAGGCAAATTAAAACCAGTAATGATAATCTTTGAAGTTCCAAATCTATTTCTTCAAAATTTCTCTCCGCGCACCGCCGC
>VZTL01069309.1:0-13050 GCA_013400535.1 Scopus umbretta | reverse complement strand
CCCCCGGTTTTCCACTTGGGATACATACACAGTACCAAAGATATTTCAGATCATACAGCATTAGTTGAATCTCAGAATGTATTTAAATTCTCTCTGTGCAGTTCTTATATTGGCCAAATTCAACATTTTACTCTGCCAAAAAATGCCAGGTGGTAGCAGAGAATAATTTTAGGTACTTTCTTAACTATACACCGAATGATATTAACACAAATGATAATATCAAACAAGTATTAACTTGTCTCTAACCCCTGCTTCCACATGCTATAGATGCAAAAGGCCATTCATATAAAGTGCTTACCATATATTGCGCAGTATAGAATAAATGTTCCAGCAAAAACCGGTCCCTGGAGTATCCAGGAAGCACCTCCTTGAAATTCCCCAATGACAATGGAAAAGGCAATGGAAAAAAATCTATTATTAATGGTTTGTGGTTATGATTTAAAGTGAACCACGTCAAGAACTTTGCAGTTTTCTCTCCGTTGGTGGCCTTAACAGAGCCTCTTTGTTCTCATGTAGGCTATATTCTCACCTGTGCTCTCCTGCATTTCCAGATACTAAACCACAATGACTACATTAGATCACGATACTGGGAAATGCCCTGCTTGGCTGATTTGCTAGAGCTGGCCATGAAACTGGTGTCAAGATGACTCTGGAGAATTGAAAACAGTGCTGACAATGTTTTAATCATATTTGATGGCTGATTTCTCATCTAGTGCATTAGCATTGTTAGTCAATGAAGTTATGTTAGTTTAGGTCAGCTCGGCATATGGTCCAGCATATCCCTCCATATGTCTCCTGTTTAAGGCACAGTTTCTGTGAAGGAAATTAAAGAAGTGAGTGAGCTTTAAAGGAATTGTGCATTACTCTCAAACTAATGTACCATATAATAATATTGCAGTTAAAGGCTGTATCTTCATTTAAGACTTACCTGGCTAAGGGGGTATTTGTAAATTACTTAGCTGTGAAACATCACAGGAAACCATTAAAAACAAACTGTCCTGATTTTGGCTGAGATAGAGTTGATCTTCTTCCTAGTAGCTGGTATAGTGCTGTGTTTTGGATTTAGCATGAGAATAATGCTGATAACACACTGATGTTTTAGATGTTGCTAAGTAGTACTGACACTAAATCAAGGACTTTTCAGCTTCTTGTGCTCTACTGACTGAGAAGGCTAGAGGTCCACAAGAAGCCGGGAGGGGGCACAGCCAGGACAGCTGACCCAACCTGTCCAAAGGGCTATTCAATACCATCTGACATCACGCTCAGTATAGAAACTGGGGGGAGTTGGCTGGGGGGGGCAGCGATCGCTGCTCGGGGACGGGCTGGGCATGGGTCAGAGGGTGGTGAGCAATGGCATTGTGCAGCATTTGCTTTGTATATTATTATTATTATTATTATTTTGTTGTATTTTATTTAAATGATTAAATTGTTCTTATCTCAACCCATGAGTTTTCTCATGGGGGGAAGAGTGAGTGAGTGGCTGTGTGGTGCTCAGTCACCGGGTGGGGTAAAGCCATGGCACAAACCCATGAAAACAATTATCTAAAAATAAAGAAAAACAAGTCCTTCCTCCCTTCACACTCCAATAAAAGGAGTGGTTGGAGCTTTCTGCTTCTTGTGGAAATGGATAAGACATAGGTGCCTTCTGTCTTAATTTCCTCTGCACATTTCTGGGTCCTGACATTTTCTTTCCCTCAGCAAAATGAGTCCTTAAATTATGGCCTCTCTGTAACACATTACATGTCTTAAGAAAGAATACCAGAGTACTTCAGAAACTATATTGGAATAAAGTTGTCCAAACTGCAATGTCAGAGTGGTTTGCTTATAGTTTGAATATGAGAGTGATCCATTCCAAATGCTCCAGAGAAATATTTCGTTGTTCAGCCCCCTCTTCCTTCCCCCTCAGCTCCTCCTCCAGGCTTCCTCAGGTTATTTCCAGTTTGCTTTTAATGGAAATTCCTTCTGACCCCAGTCTGGTGCTTGATGAATCCAACCTTTTGCATGTATCAATCACACTAGCCTTTAATGCAGTTTATGGAGGGCTGGGGAGAACAGAAAGAAACCAATGTGCAGAGATCAGTAGAATCACAACAGTGTGATCAAAATCCACCCCCAAATGGGAGTAATTAAACACTCTTCTGACTCTGGTAACTGAAAGGCTTTTTAATACATTCCTGCTTCTTACCTGAGTTTGAGCCAATGTTCAGGATCTTCTAAACTCATCAAATTATGGGTTATAGTTCTGCTTCCAAAGTCTGCCTGGCAATTTCTCCTCAGTGCTCATGTAGTCAAGGTCTCATATGTATTAAAGGCCTCTGGCTGATCTTTTCTTGAGTATGCATAGTTTGCATTCCTGACTGCATAAGAAGTCCTCATGGCCGATCTCTGTCATAGCCAAATAACGTGTCCAGACAGACAGCCATCAGCACCATCTTGTGGTGCTGGCATCACCAAACCTTTTAGTGCTGTCATGGCACAAAAGCTGGAAGATGAGTCCTTGAAAAACTCAGAGAGGCAACACCTAAAAATCACACTCTGAATTTGAAACTGACTTTGACCTACAGCCCTATTAATGCTATGTCCCAAGGTTTCTTTACATAAAAACTCTGATACATTTCAAAACAATAAAAGGTTAATTATACCAATAAAAAAATACAGTTGGCATTTTCCCCTCAAAGTCATCTGAGCCCTCATTCCATTTACTTCTGCTATCACACATTTATCTTTTATTTTTGCGTAATTCTGCTATGCAGTTCAGAGGATGAGTGTGCTACTTGCCATTGGTTTGCATCTGGAAGACAAAAGCATTGGCCTCGTGTCAGCCTAAGTATGGTATTTGTGAAGTCTTCAATGGGATCAAGTGTTCTGCAGTCCTCTAAGCTTAACAGTTTTGTCAGTAAAAAATATTATGCCATTTATGAGGTTTATTCCAAACTTTCAGAGCAGCCTCAAGGCATGGAATGCTGAAGATGGTGTAGGAAAGAGAAGTAATTTGCACCCATGCTCATAAGAGGTTTTGTGGTATCTCATAGTGATAGCTCCTTTTAGAGGGAGTGGAGTTAGTGGAAAACTCATACCAGGACACCACCAGAATCAGACAACAATTTCAGGAGTGGGATTTAACATAAACATTGTGTCAAAATCCCTATTCAATTTATATTATAAGCTCGTACATAGCAATTCCACCATTTTCTCACACCAGTGGAAAAATCTTTAAACTTTGTGCAGAGAGGAAGAAGATGGAGAAGAAAAAGAATAAAAATGATGTGAGAAATCTTAATGAAACCTTCTTCTAGGACAGTTGTTTATCCCGGCTCAGCGTATTCCTGCAAAATATGATCCAGTAAGATGTGGTTTTCATCCACGTATTGCAGGTGTTAAGGAGGAAACCTGTCTCCTCCGATATCCCAGCAAGATGACATGTGCCATCCACACATAATTATTCCTTTTCCCCTCCAAAACACACTTAGGAAAATTCCAAGATCCCAACAACTTGGAATGGAACACTGAATCAGTAGCAATTGTGTAGCACCTATGCTGATTTCAGCTGAAATGCAATGTCTTATAAAACTCCAGATTGTTGCAGGGAGCACAGATCAGCATGATCCGGTTCAGGAGAGCTTAAGATACCATGGCCAAACAAAAGATACTTTTTCATTAGATAATAGGAATCCTTTTCCTCAAACTACTCAGTATGCCATATGGCAGCTTTGCATGACTCATCTTCATTACTTCAGTAATTATTCTTATCTGTTGAGAATGGGTCAAGATTTTACGGAGGATTTCCCTGCCTTGAGCCATTTGCAAAGAAGCAAAATTTTCATCCTGCTCCCTGGACCAACAGCTCACCTGGTCAACTAATTTCCTCACTCTTGCACTTGCTTTACTCTATCATAAGGAGCTGATATTTCTTGAGAAAAGAAAAAGACCCTTCAAGTTGATGATTTAGGCAAACTCCTAACTCCCACTTTTATGAGATGTAACTCATGAAACTGCCAGACTTCTTGTTAAAAGGGAGGATCTCCATTTCCCCCCTC
This sequence comes from Scopus umbretta, assembly GCA_013400535.1. NCBI lineage: Eukaryota > Metazoa > Chordata > Aves > Pelecaniformes > Scopidae > Scopus > Scopus umbretta. Next base: position 9,013 of record VZTL01069309.1, on the reverse strand, counting down.
TTCACCTGTTCATAATTATTTTCTTCTCTAAAAGGAAGGGGGAAAGGATTTGTTTCCAAAGAAAGTAAAGTTGAATAGGAAAAATAACTGGAGTAACTGTAGCAGTATTCTTCAGTAATAACTTCAGCATACCCCCATCCTCCTGGGAACACTATATCATAGAATATATATTACTTTATTCCAGAATAATTAGTATGCTTTCAAAGTGAAGTAATTCTTCCTGGGAGGAATAAGGGAGAGGGAGGGAGTGCAAGCCACTTTTATTCTGGGTTAGAATTCCCCAGCAGCTGTTCCATGCCGCTCAACAGAGAAAAGAAACCTGGACAAAAATATGCTTTTCTAGGATTCAGAATGGACAAAGTCTTATCGTTAAAGAAGCTGGATAAGAAGCAGTTAAAAATGAAAAGAAAAAAACCCACCCAACCTCCTAATAAATCATACATTACCCTTATACAAAGACTTCTTATCGACATAGCCCAGCACCAGCTGTTGCCCAAAATTAGTACTATTCCTTTATCAATAATCCCAAACAGTAAGACCAACTCAAAACCCCTTTAGAAAAGAAACACATGTATTATGTAAGGCTCAGATAACATAGCATTGCTTAATTAGAGCCAATGCAAGTTTTTGAAGTGTGCACAAAACTAGAGATGCTAACAAAATATATTAAAGCACTTTCTGTTAGTTTTGAACTGAATCCATTACCACAGATGTTTCTGCAAGATACTGTTTAATTTTAGTTAAAATTATAAACAAAAATGTAATTTGTACATACAATGTAAATATAATGATATTAATAAAGACTTCGTGAAAAGATTTGAGGAAAATTTATTCTTCCCTTTTCTTCTTCCTACTAAAAGTTGCAGTCAAAAACCCCCCAACATATAAATGCATGAGAAAGACTTCTGTGAAAAGCTTTGACTAATTTTATCAAGGGAGTAAAGTTTGCAGATGTATTGTAAGAAATCTAGTTTTTGTGCAAGAGTATGACTTGAAGAAAATCGTTCCTCAAATGTATTTTCTCACTATTCTTGATTCATAGGTAACTTTGAAACTCAAAACTGGGTTTTAATCCCACCATAGAGACTAATTTTCATGATCTCTCATAGGAGTATATTATTAACTACAGGTTAAATTTTAAGAAGTGGTAAAACAATCTCTCTCATGACAGTCTGTCCTCTTCAGGAGTAAAAAGCCTGCACAGACACTGAGATCTTAAGAGAAACACCATAATTAATCACTGGAGACAGGGTACTAATCAGATTACATTGTCTCATCCCATTTTCTAATCCCAAGAAATGGTGGTGGAAAGAAAAACAGGTCACATATTCTAATTCTTACACACAGAAGTTGCTGTAGAAGCCACTGAAACAGGACAAAACATGACAAGTTACAATATAATCTAGAATTAAAGGGTGGATGTGAAGAATAAGAAATGTGTAAAGAATATATAGTGGAAACACCTTAAGCATTTTATTCCCAGCACTCTCCTCTTCTTTGGATGGAAAAACGGTGGTGGTTGCAGTAGTGGTGCTGGTGGTGGTGAGAGGGAAGGAAATGAAAGATGGAAGGAGAACCTTCTAGGGTAGAATTTATTTAGCAAAGATTCAAATAGCCTATCTATTTTAACCATTAGTCAGTTATGTTTGAGAGGTGATATTTTTCCTGTTGATTATCTTGAGTTTTCTTATGAAATACATGGATTTGCTATGAGGTACATATTGTTTTGTGAAAATGGCCATTTTAATCAAAGGTAGGTCTTCCTTCAAATATATTATTTAGTAAAATATCTCAGTTGTCTGTAACTCCAAGACTATTGAGTTCCACACTGCAAGCGTGATAAGTACCTTTATTTTCTCCCCAACTTTTAAAGTCTGCTTTCTCAGCATAGCATTCAATGGACATTGCACTAGCTTAACACAGCCAGCCACTTGGTAATAACCTTACCACTTGATTTGCCAACAATTTATACAGTCAAATCTGAAGCATTTTTTTACTGTGTACTTAAAACAAAGCCATGCCAAAAAGGAAGTAAGGAAGCTGAAGCTCTGTGTGTGGATCAGTATTTCAGACTGCCTCACACATAGGATCTGAAACACGTTATAAAGCAAGTCAGCCCAGCTGTTCTTACTGAGTGGGCTCCACATGGCCTGAAGTTAACTCTCTTGTCCTCCCGCTCCCCTCCCCCCCCAAAAAAAAGTTCAGTATATTTGGGAAGACATTAGGAGAATACTCATGAGAAACAGTTTTACTCTCTACATGACAAAATAAATACAAACCGTGTTGTAGGAAAAATTTAATTCCCACAGCAAGAATTTTGGCTTTAGTGTGCTAGGTGGAACAGATCCTCCTTATCTGAAGAATCAGCTCTGTGGAAGGTTGTCCCTGTGGCTAGGCTGTGCCATAAAAAGACAAGTTTCTCAAAGCTCAAGCTTGAAAAGATAGCTATATGAAGAAGGTAGGCAGATATTTACAGCCCCATGCACAGGCAGCATCTTACAGCTTTCCAAGTGCTTGTCTGACAATGTGAACGTGGTAAGAATCACATCCTTCATCCAGAAAAAAGGCTTCTAAAGGAAGGAAATTTATATTAAAACAATAGCATCCTGTTGCATGAATGTGTGTGGGGAAGAGAAGGGACTTGAAAGAATTCTGCTGAACCAAGTCCTGGTATGTACACAAAATGGTAATGTAAAGCTCACATGCAGGGTATCAAAGGGAGTGTCTACTTTCTTTCTTTCTTCTGTTACAGGGTTTTGCAGATGAACGGTTCTGACCTAAAGTAAAATCAGTGTTTTATAAATTGTACAACATAGGTTTGCAGAGTTATACAAGCTCATCAACTAGCTGTAGCTGGGAACCTTAAGAAAGCCATGAAAAAAGCAGCTTTGTATCACTTCTTGTGTCTGATGTCTGCGGAGTGAAGAACATTGGGTGATACGCTATTACAGGCTCATTCTTTCTTTTTCACTTCAGAGGACAGGTCTGAAGAGCTGTAGCCCCAGACTCATCTGTCTTTTAGATTCCTTAGTCACTGCAACAGCTTATTGACCGCATGCCTACGAAATAGACTGTGACAGCACGGGCAGTCACCTTGCTTCAGTCTGCTGTAGTTTCCTATTACCTTCTTGCTGCTGTAAAAAGTGTCCTTGCCTGCAGCTGTGACATAAGGTGGTCAAAAGCCTTTCTGTGATGTATATTGCTTTGCTGCTCTCAGTCCAGGCTGTGCAAGTCTTAGCAACTGACATGCTTCAAGCTTCAGTTCTTGTGCTCAGAATTTTTTACCCAAACTCTCATCTCACCGATGCTAGTTTTATACCAATATAACTCAACTGAGTTACCACTCACGGCACCTAAGATACCTTTGTGATGGGATGAACTGCCCTCCAGCTTTGACTAGCTGCCTGCCTTTCAAAAGCTTAAAGTTAGGCAGTGAACCCAATTGCAAGCGAGTTTACAGAAGCCCCTGTTGAGAGTAGCATCTGCACTTCTGATACTGTTTCAGCTCTAATGAAAACGTCACAGGAGTGACTGTTCCTTCTAATATTATGTTCCCAGTGGAGGTTATTCACTAGCTGTTTGCTCATGTCTCAGCTATTTATTACTGCACAGAACAGTGCCATCATTTCTGGAGGTGTCTTTCATTACCCACTGTTCATTTGAACAAGCCAGAAATATTTCTGTTCTCCGCCATTGTGCCTGGAAGTGTCGTTAACCAACACATCACCAAATGAGTCAGCTCGTGTGGCCGTACCGCAGCGGCGTTCCTGGAAGCACTGTTCTCATTCTCACTTCTCTGGGCGGTCACAGATGTCAGCAAAGCCAACCATTACTCAAAAAGATCACCAGCAGTAAAACCACAAATTTGCTCCTGGCTACAGTTTTCCAAAACCTGCACCGACAGCCTGAAAATGAAATTCACATAACCTCCCTTTCCCTTCCATGACTTTTTCCCAATGTGCTCCCATGGTTTTGTGATCTTTGGTGCAGTGCACAGCATGGCGATGGCTCACATCTCATAGTTTCAGGAAGAGTTAGGTTTGCTCAGTTTTGAGAGTTTCAGTGTGTCCCACGACAGTAATACTATACTGAAGTACCCTCAAAAATTATGGTACAGGATTATATAATAAGTGATATCTTTGTCATTTTATTATTCTATAGTTAAGCATGTAATGCCAGAAGTAGTCGTTTGGTAAGCACAAAATACTTAACTGTTGCAGCAATGACTTCAAATGCACCTGTCCCACCCGTCTTCACTGCATTAGATGTAATTCTTTAATGCTGTTACAATGCTTTTGCACCACTCAATATCTTCATTTACTTTCACAACTACTATCCTCTCAGCAATCCTTTGTAATAAATTTATATGTATATATAAATACGCACTGGGTGAACACGAGGACATTTTGACTAAAACATCCAGGACAACAAGCACAATTTTGACTTTGGCGTTTTGTCTAGTACAGGAGGGCAAAGAGATGCTGAAACAGAGGAAATACCCATTTTGAAAAATGTTTCAATGATACTTATAACAGGAGGGCCACTACCTGCTGGAGAGGATTTTGTCCAAGCCACACTGGTTTTCTTGGTAGAGTTATATAATGTTTTCTAGGCATAAAACAAGCAGATGAGGGATTAAAAAAAATTTGCTGGAGAAATTGTCAAAGGCCTCTCCGCCACCAACATGCCTCTCAGGTCTAGTGGCATGCACAGTCACTTAAATGGAGCCTACAAAACCATCTTGAGAAGACATTTGTATTTAAGCTTGGTAAATGTTAATACTTGATGACATTGCAGCCAAGTTTCAAACATCTGCCCCATAGGGTGGCTTTATTACAGAGCTGGTATAGCTTGACTATAAGTGATTTTCTTTTCCTTGTAGGTGACAAAAATTAAACTTTAAATGTGGTCAGTGTCTTAAATTCTTCCTGCCAAATCAGTGGTGATTGGTTTGAAGAGGCCCTGTCTGTGCTGTAGCCAGCATCCTTAGTCAGAAACACTGACTTCTCTGGTGTTTGCTGCAGCCAGGTGCTGTGCTGAAATGTTTGGGATGAAAGGAGGAGCTGCACAGCTGCTACTTTGCTGTATAAGCCCAGAAACCCCAGAGCCTTTGTGGTGGCATGAGGGAGGGTGAGAAGGGTTTTGTGAGGGAGAGTGAGGGTGCGGACTGTGTGAGCAGGAGCTTCCTTTAGGGACAGCTATAAAAATGCATCTCAGTGTACTGGCTCCATAGCTGGTACTCTCCAGACCAGACTCTTGGTATGTGCAGTTTGCTTTTGACATTTCCTGGCTGACAGTAACTATTATGATTCTGCACACATACACACCCTCTCTCCCTCCTTCCTGAAGGAGAGGTAAGGCTTTAGTGTTCCCTATGCTTATGTCTAGACAGGCCAACTTGTTTAGCCTTATGTTTTTTCCTGTGATATAAAAAGACTCATGACTTCTTTTTCTTTAGAGGAAGTCCTGGAAAAAGGAGAAGAAGAAGAAGAAAAAGAAGAAGAAGAAGAGGAAGGAGGAGGAGGAGGAAAGAGAACAGCCCATCCCCTAAGACTCCAGATTTTCTAGTTTCTCAGTAATGCAACAACTATATTCCAAAAGCTATTCTGTACTATGCCCCATATCACTGCCTGCCTGCTAATATATACCTTTATGTAGAAACTTTATGTCAACCTGTTGTTTAAAGTCAGATTTGGCTATAAAGGGCTAGATTATAGATCCTTGATATCTTTTAAAAGTTGTTATTAGTTTCTCTATTTTTCTTCTTTATCCTGAAACAGAGTCAGAAACATCTTGCATTCTTTCATCTTTGGCTTGCAGGGCAACTCTAAGAAGGTTTCTGCTGTTTTCTGAGCAAGTGTAAAGCATTTGCTTTCACAGTGCCAAGTAACAGCCTACACACTTCTGTTTCTCTGCAGTCAGAGGACTTCGTGATGAATTATACTGCTGTTTTTGATAATAATTTCTACCTCACACAATATTCCATATTAATGAATGAAGAAGGGTGCTGAAAGTCACCTAACTCACATAAGCATTTTCAAGAGTGAATCCTACCACTTCAGGCAGTCAGACTCTAGAGATCTGGCCTTAGGGCCAAGTTGCTATGAAGTTAATACAACTCCTTTGCCATATATAAATTAGTTTCTGCCATCCAGCTCAGTGCTCAGGACTGCCTATTTTAGTCTAACTAGGCATGCCCTTACCTGTAAATGATTTTGGTCTACTCTACAGCTTTTCAAATTGGTCAACCAAAAATGGAGATAAGTGAAAATGTAAAATATCCACCAAACCACCACGATTTTCAGAAGCATCACAGCTGGTGCACTGACATAGTGTTCGCCATCTTTATTATCAACCATCAGCAGTGAGTTGGTGTATTGACTCATTCTCTCTTGAGTGGTTTTTCTTTTTTGTAGGAAAAGCAGAGCTAACTCTTGATTTCAAGTTGCTTTTCAAGTGGAATAGATGGTCCTACAGAACAGACTGCAGAATCAGTGAACAAGATTGATTCTTGTGAATCTGTAAAACATACTGCTTGAAAAATATACAAACCAAATGCTTTTCGCTGGTGATTTTAAAGGGAACTCTTTCTCTAGCAATAACATACATCCTCCTTTCTTAATATCTTACCCTGCTTTCAAACTTAATATTAACTGTATAGAACCATAAAGAGGGATGTGAGTCAAATAGCAAGCAGGTTTTTTTGAGACTGCTGCTAATATAAAACCTACAGTATCTGGTGCCTATTGGCTTGTGGCTGAATTTTATCTGAGACCAGTGAATTGTTTTGGGTTTTTTTTTTCCTTTCTCGTAACTATATTACAACAGAATTAAAAGTGCTCTCTGTCTCAGCTGAAATTGTATGGGATGCACAACTTGCACAGAGGCCTCACATCACCCTCACCAGCTTGCTCCTTGGTTACAGAAAATGTAACTGGAGCATACTGCATTTTAGATAATACCAAGCTTCTTTTCATCCAGGTTGGACCTTGTGCAAAAAATGAAAGCCTACCAATCTTTAACTTCCTACTGCTGAGTAGTATGAATTTGTGCTAAATAAACATGTTATTGCTGTGCATCAAGTTGGAAAGAATAGAAACAGAAAAGTGTAAGAATACAGACTGAAATATGATAAGATGTATTATTTTGTAAAAGATTTGTATTTGAGGATGCACAGAGATCATTGCTCCCTTCTGGTCTTCAGTCTCAGAAAGAAGGCTGTCATGAGGAAAAAGACTTCTGGCAGGAAATGGATGCAACTCAACAGAAAGAGATCCCGATGACAGATCATAATTTATGCAGGCCCCCCACAAACCTAGGAGGTGTTGAGCAGGCCTTTGACATACAAAAATGTGCAAAGAGGTGAAAGAGTGCCTCTTTCTCAGCTCCAGTTTTAACTACAAATTGCAACAAAGGCAGGTGTGCATTTTCCACACACCTTAGCAGGTATCTGTGGAGGCATCAACATAGGCAGAAAATGGCTATATTCTTGGCACAGCCCTCGATGTACTGGCCTGAGGACCTACAGTGAATGATTTCTTCTCCTTTGGAGTCAAAGTTACCTCTCAGCTCTGCTCTTCTAAAGCTTGGCTTTCCTGTGCCTTATGAAAGACAGATTATGATGTCTCAAAGAAAGAACATGGTTTAGGTTGGGAAAATAATTTGTAAGTCATTAGTAATAGCTAAATCTGCTGAACTGCAATTTTGCCAGTCTGTTTTCATAAGAGGTACTGACATGTGAAAGTAAAAATACTAAACATGACTTGGGAATCTACGGTGCAAGTAAAGAGCCAAGGAGTTGAATTTTCACCTAGAGTTTTAAGTGTCACAGGTAGAAGAAGCAGCTGTAGAAGCACTGTGATCAACCATGATTGCATCTTTATAAAGAGCAAAACCCAGGTAGCTGCTCTAGAAAGCTGAGGGTTGGGTGTTTTTTTCTCCCCGTTTAAGTGTGGCACAACATTAATGGAGTAGGAATTTATAGCCCTGTAACAGTTTACAGCTTCTAAATTGAACCTCATGACTTTGCCTCGGCAAATATCTATCAGGGGCAGTATTTGTATTACAACCTCCATTCTATTAATTTTTTCAGTGTAGAATATGAAAGTCCTATTAGTGACATTTTAAGGCATGTTCTAGCAGCTTAGCAAAGATTAAAGAAACAGAGACTGTATAATGATAGAAGGAAAAGCTGGAGGGAATCCAGATGTACCATTTACCTCCTCAGTTTGGTATAAAAATTGTTAAGAGAGTGGGGGATTGCACAGTCAGATCTGTAGAAAATAATAATAATAAGGTACTGATATCTTATGAAAGACCTGCTTTTGAATGACATTCAAGTTTCACCTTAATGAAGTCTGTGCTTTGTTATTGCAAAGGGAAAGGTGGGGACAAGTTTACGGATGCTCTTCCGCTTTGTGTATCCCTGGTTAACTCTTTCCTGAAATACAGGCTAGTGCCAGAACTTTTCAGGAAGCATTATGTGAAGGTTAATGTCTCACAAGTTTTAACATGGTGTGAATGGTTCCTAATCGACTTTCAAAGAGTGACTATCAAATAATTTCTAAATAAACAACTTTTGTGCATCACAGTGCACCCACTGTAGGCAGTAGATGAGATAGCAAGTAATGTCTGCTATAACTGGGCTGGATGGGAGAAGCATGAATAAGGGTGAAAGGAAAAACTAGTCATTCACACCAGTACAAGAGGGAAGGTGGAAGTACAGTGCGTGCACCATAGGCTGCTGTTTTCTCCCTTCTTCTTGCTCTTGCTTCAGTGCCCTCGTGGGATACTCTGGAGGAAAAGGGATTTTTGCTGGCTGCTAAACAGTTTGGATAGGCTCCCTGCCACCTCCTTCCCTGTTCCCCAAACTATCAGTAGGGGTGGCAAATAGCTGGAAGGGGACATATTCCCCCAGAAGATCTATTTGTAAGTTTTCAGGAGTGTCATGTCCTTTCTGGCTCAACACTTGTGGTGGGAATGAATGTACCCCCCAATGCACTGCACCATGCCA
>VZTL01069304.1:0-24680 GCA_013400535.1 Scopus umbretta | reverse complement strand
TCAACCAGCACCCCCAGGTAAACAGAATGAAACAGTAGATGTCCTTCAAAGTTTTGTTTTTACTTATATACATAGGTGTCATATTACAGTAACTGAATATCTATGAATTATTATCATCCATAAGATGCTGTTGTCAGAGATACAATTAAAAGGTCAGAAAAATCATATATATAGATACACAGGCTAAAACACTAGACATTGACATTCTATAGCAGGTAGCCAAATAGCCTAAAGATCTAAGATCTGGGGCACAGGTTTTAGTTTGCCTTTGAAGAGTGCCTTACCATTTCTAGCAGAAAAACATCAGACTATGTTTTGTTTATTTTGGTTTGGTTTTTATTTTGCTTTACAGAGGGTATGTAACTGCAATACAAGACTCATCCTCAAAGCAAATGGAACAAAGTGTCACCCACTCTTCATTGCCTGAAGTCACATCGCATCATAAATTATTAAGCAGTTTCACTGCAATTTATGTTCACAATCAACTGCACGTAATGATTTCTCCCCAGTTTTCCTAACAAAGTTTTATAGTTTTATTCTTCCACGAACTGGAAAGGAACAGAAGTATCTTCTGCCTTCAGCAGTGCCTCCAGAAGCATGATGAAAAGCAACAGATGGGTAAACTCTTCTGAGTACTGTTTTAGAGAGCCATTAACTACCAGCTAACAAATCTCAATGGTAATGTCTTTTCTCTGTGGAAAGAGAAGTTGAAATGAAGTAGCTTAACTCTAAAAAAAATATTTTATAACCACTGAAAACAAAGGCAATTGTTGTACAGAATAAATATGCAGGAGAGCACAAAGCATGCGTTAGGGAGTAAAGCCAACTGGAGAAGTCAAAGCTGGGGGGTGTCAATTAAGAATTTGGTTAAAAAATAAGAAAAGATAGCTCTAGTACCACTACGATTATTCCTTAGGTTTTGATACTGCCAAAATATATATTGCTTCATTTTCTTAAAAGGATTTTCAGCATCCTCTTATATTAGAACAGCTTGCTTCTATAAAGAAACACTACTAATTAAGATCAGTTGTCAGTAGCTACAGTTCAACCTTGTTTAGACAGCCAATGAGCTGTCCAAAATTTCACATCATGAGTGCAAGATCAATGGTTCTACACCTCCCCATGGCTTCACGCCATACACAGAGAACTACGTAAAAGTAAAGGTCATCACTAATTAAACAGACTAGTGTTACTACTATTAGTGCTACCATCAAGAAGTGTCTCTGTAACAACAAAAGCTAAATCCAATTCACAAATCCTACTTCACTGAAAGTAATAAACAAAAATCTTGGCGTACTGCAGAGAACAGAAATCAAAAGGTTACAGTTGCAATTGAAACAAAACACTAAAAATAAATTTAATAAAAAAACCTTTTGACTCCTGAAAGTTTGGAAAGCACGCGAACAATTGCGTATGTGAGAAGGAATTTCACAGCAGTCCTTCATATTGCTGCTTCCTCCCACTTGCTTCGCTCCCAGACTCCTCCCAGATCTTAAGAAGCTCAAGGACGTTAGCAGAAGATGCTGGAGCTACAATCATTGAGTAAGACAGTAATGAGCTGCGGAGCCCAGATTGTTTCTAGTTCTGTCAGTTGCTGCAGTTTTCACAACAGCACAAAGCTGTACTGAAGTGACAAGTCAAAAAATTAAAAGATGATCTGGCACAACTACATAACAAATTTAATAAGGGAAAGAGGCCTAACAGATGGCCCAAGAGAACCACAAACGCTGCCTGTAAAGACCCTGGAAGGCCCTCATGAAGAGAAGCCTAAAAAGACGACAGATAATGAAACAAGTAGTATCAACTCAAGGCTTAAACCAACCAAAAAAATCCCCCACTATAATCTACCTCCTCACATTTTAGTTGTTTCAGTGATGATATCACGAATTTTGACCATACATTGAAGGAGCAGACAATACTATCCAAAGGAACAGAATTCTAAATTAATTTTCTTGTCATATGAAAATGCTTTATTGTAGTTATGCACCTTATGGGATCTAGCTCTCAAAACAGCAATTGTACTTTAAGAAAAAAAGAGAAAGATAATTCAAAATTGTTACAATCTAACTTAGCATAACATTTACAAAACTGATTTAAGATTACTGTACACAGAAGATTAACTAATAATCAGTGGGCCAAATTTAAATGTAATGTAAAGAAGTGCAATTCTACTAAAAGAGTTGACTAATATTAAAATCTGAAGCAGGTTTGAAACTGGTCAAAATAGTGACACATAATCAAATTCACGCTATAGCAAACGTAATGTCTTACTATCATCTTCTGTTTTTAAAGCAAAAAGTTAATTTGTCAGAGGCTAAGATTTCTAATTATGTACAGAAGCTTCCATTCCATTAATAACAGAAAAAGTCAAGCATTCAAGTCAGTAAATGGCATTGTCCATGTCACATATTCTAAACTGGCTAGTCATCGTTCATGCGCATTACAAAAGTCTTGGTGATGACCATATAAAGGTCTGTCAGAAATCTTTTGGGTTATCAACAATATCTTAACTGCAAGAAAGCTGTCTTCCCTTGGAATGCAAAGCCACAGAGTATCTTCTTCCACATTCACCATGCAAAATGAACTATGGTAGCATCTGGTAGAAGAGACAGTATATGATAATGCTCTTGAATACTGAATAATAATGTATGCAAACAAGCAAAAATAATTAGGCTAGCAATTGCTTACAAATCTTGAATGCTTGTCTCTGGGAGGTCTTTTTTTGCTTTGTGTTTGTTTAGGTTGTTTTTAATGACCAGAATAGTGTTTAAAAAAATTCCCAAAACAAACATTTCATCATGCAGAAGATATATACATGATACAGATGATATATACACCTTGCCATTAGAAATCTACAATTAGAGTTAAATAGACAGAAACAGTAGTATGCTATTAATCTACATAAGGACAAACTGTGAGAGTTGACACTACAGTTGTCAAAACTGCTAACACTCTGCCAGTGAGTTTAAATAACTATTTTAATATTACAAATTAATATTTAAATTATTAATAAAACATTTAAATGTTTTGTTTTAATATTAACCAACTCCTGCTTTCTTTATCCTTTAATTGCTTGAAATTTCAGACACACAAAAATATTCAGAAAATCATCAGACACAGAAAGTTCTTTGAAAGAGTGATATACAAAGGGAGTACTTCACACCAATATTCCTGATGAGAAAGTAACATTTTCTACAGTCACTCTTCTCATCACCTAAATATTTACATTCAGCTTTACATATTTACTACACCATAGAGATTATACAGTAAATCATAAACACTAGCCACTACTTCGACACCTAAGCTTGAAGGAACTGACTACACTGTACAAAAATTTGGAGTAATTTTTCCAAGATTTTGGAAACGTTTCATTTAAGCTCCTAATAGCAGTCGGCAGCAGGAAATGTTCAAAATATTAGATTACCTCCTCCACCCTCCATTCCACAGGGAGCTTTAAGTAGTTCCAAATTCATATAAAAGTACAGATATTGTTCACTGCAACGGAAGCAGAGGTAACAGGACAAAGAAAAGTTATCTCTATTTAATCCCTTTTAGCTAGGGAAATAAGCATTGGAAGAAGGCACTACTTTCCTCCCACTGCTTCAGTAGGAGGAAGAGAAGACAAGCTTTGTTTGAAAAACAGAAAAGGCTGACTTTTGATTTACTCAAAGCAGGAGTACTCTCTCTCTCTCTGGATACAATGGCAAAAACATCAACCTGTTTCCCGTCTAATAAAAACTGGCTTCATGAGGCAGGTAAGGCCACTGTTCAGGGCTAAATCATTAAGCGTGCCTGTCCTGCGTTCAGCAGTTTGCAGCTTAAGGTCTTCCCGAGCGAGAAGTTTTATTCATGTCTTGATCACTCCTCATCAGACTTTTCTTCCACTGATTTGTTCCTCTGTTCTCTGAACATATGTAATACTGAGTTTAGGTGATGAACAAAGCAGTTCCAAAACTAAAGACAATGACAGTTTTCTGGTAGTTATTATAAACATGACCATCATTTATAATATGTTTAGTTACACATAAAACAATAGACATGACTGACATAGTGTACAGCGTGATTCTCTAACAAACACAAGTATCCACTTTAAATGTTTTGGAATTTAATCCATGTGCTTCTAATGCATGCTCTAAAAATGTAAGCAAGAACAGAGGAACAACTTCATAAGCCTTCCATCCAGGTTCTAAGCACACCCATCATTTAAATTACTGAGCGTAAAAGTGGAAAACTGCAGACAGTAGGAATGATTAAGAGCGGTAATGAGATTTAAGACAGATCTTCTGAGTTGAATTATGCAGGATTTACCCCCTCTCATTTTGAGGTATAGGTACTCAGCCTGCATAATCTAAGCAGGTATATCCAATATACTGATTAACTTTTATTCAAGTGGAAATCACCCCTTATCCCTCAAAAATTGCTTAAATGGTAATACAGGTAGAACAGAACTATCTTGATCAATCTACGTATCACATTTTTCTTGAAACTTAACAGCAATCTTGCTACTTGCAATCTTTGCTGGTTAACATTAGGAAAAGAGAAAGTGAAATTATAGGTTTCTAAACTGCTCTGTAAAAGGAAAAGCAGTTTCTTAAACGCAAACCAGAGACATTAAAAAGACTTAAAAATAGTTTAAAAAGTCAGTCTATGGGACAAAGCACAGTGCAGACCTGATCTGACCTACCAACATATCAGTCTCCCCCCGCAGCCTGTCAAAGGGCAGCCCACCTCATCTGTATCTCCCCCAGCTGTTCTGACTGGATCCAACAACTGAGACCAACCTAAATGAAGCAGTTGAAATGACAGATTTGACCCCAAGACTTGCATTTCTCCACAAAAAAGAAAAGGTCTGGAATCTACAACCTGACTATGGTTTATCTATTTGGAAAAACTTTACATTCCACTAATACACCATTTAGGACACCTCACCAAAAAACACTTGAATAATTCCAAAGACAATGCAATATATCCAATTACTAAGATTAGACTGCTTTTTGCAAAAGTACACGATCTTAGAAACTGAGCACAAGAGAATTTAAGAAGTTTTTCTGAGGAAGCAGTTTTGCCACAATCAGACCATTTCATGTATTTGTATAATCCACTTTACCAAGAAACACTTCCCCTCTGACCCACTGCTACAAGCTTTAGCCTCTCTTCATCAACCCAGTCCCACGCTTAGAGAATGGGTAAGAAACATTATACCTTCATTAAACCTTGAGCTAAGAAAATTTGAATGGAAACAAATTAGGCTATATTTTCACTAAAGTGACAAGAACAATGCAGTAGAAATAAATACTTAATTTAGATTAGTTAGCGTGTACATCACCAGAAGAGTAATTACTGTAACACAGAGCTCCTAGTAGGTTCATTTAGCCTGGTTTTCTAAGTGCAGAGTGATCCATTCTGGAAAATGTAAATAGAAATGCACTGAAGTTCTACGGGATGGTTTGCCTATGCCTACATCTAAATAGGCAAGTTACAGCGCTATGGTCCTAGAAAGGTTAGTAACTGCCATTATGGAACTCTACCTGGCCTCCTTGTCACTTGTGTATACAGTATGCATTCAGATTACATTCCAGTGAATATTCATCTACTACTTATGCTTATTGTCCTGGTTTCAGCTGGGATAGAGTTAATTTTCTTCCTAGTAGCTGGCATAGTGCTGTGGTTTGGATTTAAGATGAGAATAATAATAACACACTGATGTTTTAGTTGTTGCTAGGTAATGCTTATGCTAAGTCAAGGATTTTCAGCTTCCCATGCTCTGCCAGGGGCACAAGAGGCTGGGAGGGGGCACAGCCAGGACAGCTGACCCAACCTGGCCCAAGGGCTATTCCATACCATATGGCATCACGCTCAGTACAGAAACTGGGGGGAGCTGGCCAGGTTGGCAGTGACCACTGCTTGGGGACGGGCTGGGCATCGGTTGGCAGGTGGTGAGCAATTGCATCGTGCATCACTTGCTTTGTATATTATTATTATTATTATTATCCCTTCCTTTTCTGTCCTATTAAACTGTTTTTATCTCAACCCACAAAGTTTACTTTTTTCCCCTGATTCTCTCCCTTGTCCCACTGGGGAGGAGGAGAGTAAGCGAATGGCTGTGTGGTGTTTAGCTGCCTGCTGGGTTAAACCACAACATTATTTTCAAGGTATCAGTTTAATTAGAATGAGTATAATTAATCTCACTTCATTAAAAAATGCATCAGGGCATTATATAAAAGCTACAACTTACTCCACTGCATTGCTGTTTTTCCATCTTTAGTGATGTCCCACTGGAATACAGCATTTACTTTCTTTACCAATTCATTTCCAATCTCTTTTACACGACGACCAATTTCTTCAAACACAAGGTCACTCTGCAGTCCTGCAGTCTTAAAAAAAGAGAGTGAGTATGAAGAATTTAAAATTGAAACTCCATTAAAGAAGTACTAAATATGTCCATTAGTTCAAGCACTGTGTCCAGGAAAGTCTCTACTGCAAAATTATTAAATGCAATTGAGATTTCTTCCACCACAAATAATCACCTCTAGCAACTGTCAGCATTAAAGAGTACATTCAAGCAAGGAAATGCTTCATGGACTGTTCCTTAAGAATTATTTAAAATCTTGCCTTTGCAGTTTTTGTCATTTATCACTACAACTTAAGATATATCTTATAATTAGGGCTCTAAGGGCTTCTAAATTGCCCTTTATTCACTTTAGAGGGTAACCATTGCCACTTTTTTCCATGGTGAATGGCATGTTAGGTTTTAGAACACAAAAATGTTTTTACCAATACATTACTTCAACATGGCATGGAAGATGTTCAAAATACACTGCACTATGAACACATCCGGAACTCCAGTGTAGACACAATGTGTTTATTATTTAAGAGTGGTATTAGCTACATATACATTTTCAACTTTTCCAAACACCTATTTTTTTACAAGCCTTTCATTGTCTGTCTTTAAGAAATATTTGTGCTGGATAAAATGCTACACTTCAAGAAACTGCTCCAGTGATACTTTTCATCTGGCTGAATTTGAGGCAAAGCAGCTCTCATAGCTTTAGTTGTTCTGCTGTGCAACTGCTGTACATTTTAGACACCAGAATGCAACACTCCTCACACTGCAATCTTGTCAGTTCTCTGGTTAAGACTAACATTTTCCATTATATAACAGAGTTCCCAATGACATCTAAATTTGCCAATCTTCACTCACTCGACTAGTTTCCCCTGGTGGATGTCTACTTCTGTCAGCAAAATTCTGCCAAAGCACCTTAATTTCTCAGAGTAAACTTGAAGAAACTGTTCTGCCCATGTTAAAAAAAATATAAATCTCTGTAATTATTTCACTGAACAGTTCTAATGCTTCTATCTTTGAAATTCAAATGCAGATTTGGCACAGTTCAGAATGTGAGAGGACTAAACTCAACCAGCAAAAAAAAACCCTGGCTCCAGGAATATATCACAAGCTTTATATGAATGTCACTATCTCAGTTCTTCATAAACTTCCATGCATTGAAGTTTCATCCTTTACAGGCAGGAATCAATGGGGAAAAAAGAGATATGGTTAATTAAGGCAATGCACTGTGCATCCTTGTCTTTTACACCACATTAAGAACTCAGGACATCCTCAGCATTGCATGCACAATTCTGTCTTTTATGGCATGTCCAGTACCCAAGGCTTAACGCATGCATGCAAAGGATTTTTTAAAAAACATAAAGTGCATATCATGTGTTAGATCTAACCACACGCACAAACTGTTCTTTTCTATGAGTACACTATCTCGTTTGTTCTGTTTTTCCAATACCTTCCCGCCACTATCATCATTTTTCTCTGCAAAAACTGGGAAAGAAAGGTCACGCACTTTTACAACCTACACTGAGTTTGATCTTCAAAATCTACAAAATAAAAACAAAACGCCTGTTTTACAGGTACAGCCCCAAATTATAGGGACTCATTTCAATCTTAAGTTATCAAGTGTTCAAAAGTTGTGGCCCTCATCGATGAATACTTCACTTGTTTTGTAACATACAGCACCATGTTTATCCTAACCGTTTAATTGGCATCAAACACTTCAAAATTCATCAGCCATCCTGTGTATCTTAAGATGTCTGTATTTTTCCCCTCAAACAGATCCATGATCCTTTGTATCTTAATCAACACATGTGTTCACATCTCTGAACTCATACACTCATCTAAGTACTGCAAATAAAACTGGTAGGAGATCCAAGTATTTTTCCAGTGTTTTTCACAGAAATAAAGCCTAACTATACTGCTTTGCAAGTTAAGACTTCTATTGCTTCTCCCTACCTTCAGAGGCTCCTGAGCAGAAGACTTATCCAAGGCTGGTACTATATCCACATAGCCCCCTGCAATAGCAACTTCTCCAGTCTCTTTGACCTGTGTTGGGGAAAAAAATTACATTAAGAGGTAACCTATTCACAGAAAGTCACAACAGAAGGGCAACCAAGGAGTCAGGATTCCTTACATTTTAAAATCAGAGATGAAGAAAAGAGAAAACGTAGAAGTTCCAGAGTGAAAAAACTCCACCCCATAAATGTACTGTAGTCTTGAGGCAAGTTAGTATGCTATACTTTGCAAACAGCTCTTCAAACAAAATAATTATTTGCTTCTTGAGAAATTATAACAAAACATATTGCTGTTTTTCCATGCAGAAAATGGTAGAAAAACATTATTTATAAATAATATATTATTATTTATCTGAAAGTTTACCTCCAGTCTTATAAGTTACTGTTAATGTTACTTCAAAAATAGTTCTGAGAAAAATATTGTTCTAAAATGTTTTTGCTTGAGTTAGATATGCAGTTGTCAAAGTTCATCTAGACAGTTTCTCTATCTCCAGGTGCCTTACACTGCAACTTGCACTTGAAACAATTTTTTAAGCATTGTAAAACCTGAAAGTTTACAACAAGAAAGATGAAAAATACCTGAACTGCCTTCTCTTTGAATGTTTTGAAATAGTTATGTCAGGGAAGAAATTTGGTTTCATTTCGGCATTGTCTCTTTAAGGGGTCTGACAAACCATTCTGACATATGGCAGCGAACAGAACATGGCAAAATTATTCACAGACAATGCATATAGAAAGTTGTATCATAAATAGCTGAAGTGGAGGAATACCCAGTATCACAGCCTAGCTTATTGCACAGGTGAAATTAATACAGAAAGACCACATAATAACAATTACTCAAATCATGCCTAACAGCTTGTCACCCGCTAACACTGCACTTGAGACAATGCTGAAAATGGACTGAAACCAGTATATTGAAGTTATATGCCTACTTTTAGTTTGATTCAATCAGATTTTATTACAAATACAAAGATGCCTTTACTTCAGACTAATCCAATGTGCAGTAAGAAACAAAATTCTGCACAGTTCATAACTGTTGAAATAAGGTGTTTTTCTATAATCCTGTTAAACATTGTAGTTTCTCTCCAAAATAAGTTACTCCACATTTTGGGGGGAGGGGGGGAGAACAAAACTAACCCTGTAGCAAAATCCCTCAAAACTCTACATATTAGCAATGACTAAACTAAGCATAATAACAAATCCAGCCTTTAAACACAACCCACTTTAAACATATCCCACTCTGCTTAAAATTTCCAAAGGGCTTCGAAGCATATAATAAATTCTGTTAATTTACACTGTATGTGCAAACCCTTAAAAGGAAATACCTGAAGTTTAGAAATTCTGTCAGGACTGGGTGGTAGTATCTTTTAAATACAGCTAAGCCATCTCCAATACAGTAATCTCCAAAGCTCATTTGAGGCACCAACTTGTCTCGTTTACTACTCGTAGCCAGAGATAGAGAGTTTGTACATAGTAGCCTCGGTGTTGTTATCATTCTGAAATTCTGTAACTGCTAACACTCATCAGGTCTGCAAACAATATTTACCTCCTCCAGACAACATTTATTCCATGAAGCTGTATTCCTGTGGAAAGAGCAATCCTATGTCCTTATGACGACTCTCCTTATTTGATCTTGCCTGCCCAATCCTCCCTGCAGCTCCAACTATCCCTGCTGCTGTACTCACTAATCAACAGCTGACTACATTTTTTACAGAGATGGGGTTGCAAAACTTCTCCAGCCAAAGCAATGTAAATTGCATCTGCATAAGCCAACACATATTGACAAATACCAGTAGCAAATCATAGGTTAGGAAAGTGACAGTGTCATAGAATGCTACAAGAGAAGCCATGAGAATTTACTTTTTGTTTCTACATGGTATATTTCACTCTTACCTTCCAGTAAGTATCCTACTAAGTATAGGAGACAATTACAGGATACCCACACGAAATGCTAACAACAATGCCAAAGAAAACAGAATACTGAAGTTATTGTAGTTACTATGTCAACTGCTATGAAACTTTCATTTTTATGTAAGTTGTTCTGTGTAGATGCAGCTTAAGTTCAACTCAATTTAAGCCGAATTTGTAGAATTTTACTTGCATAAACTTGCATAAATCAGGAGTTGATTTAAGATAAACAAATGTTAAAAAAGATGCATAAACAAGGTTATGACTAACTGCAGAAAACAAGTACAAACTATGCTGACCTGAGAATGACTGCTTTTTGCAATTCCACAGTGGACAAACACAGAAAATGTAATACAATGAAATGAGCTCTCATATTATTTAACATAAGGAGTGTTTTAAGTACTATTAGTATAATGGTATTTTTATTGGAATCTTAGTGACACCAGAAAATGAGTAAGAATATTTCATTCTATTAACTTAATTTCTTTACAAAACTTTCTTCAGTGGTGTGCTTGATGAACCACTTTTTTTGCTTCCCCTCATATCTCCAGTCTTTTAACCAACACGTCTTTCTCTAGAGTCCACAATGGTGAGTGTGTTCTGACCTTGGTCTGAAAATGGATTCTATTTCCTTCCTTCCACATTTCTGTTTGTAAAGTTTGCCCCGGAAAGACTGGTTTCACAAAGCGAACCTAAAAAAAAAAAAAGAAGAAAAAAGTGGGAGTGTGAATAGATCTGACATATGTACAAGTAAAGCTTACAAGCATAGGCTCTACTGAAATGAGAAAAAGCAAGGAAAAAAATCAGTCAACCAGCAATGTAGAAAGCCTAAATATTTAAGTAAACATATTAGATAGAGGCATTAAAGTTCACACAGCAATAAGTAAAAGCAATTGTGGCAGTTAAAACAGTGCAAAAGCCTTCTCCCACCCTAAAGAATTTTTTTTGGCACTAAAACCAGAAAAAAACAAGAAAATTAACTGCAAAGAATACACACAGACCTTGATCGCCTTGAATCTGTTCACATCATTATTTGCAAACTGCTTCAAAACGTTTCTAGCAGCAAACCCAAAGGAGCATAGTCCATGAAGTATAGGCTTCTTAAAACCTATTTCAAAAAGTAACATTTTAGCATTTGTAATATTTGGATTTTGCATGTTGCTTCTACAAATATCTATCTTTTATTCATAGTATTTTCTTCCAATAATGTTCTTAATCCTTCTTCTTTTTAACCTAGTCTATCTCACTGAAAAAATGTCTGTTAGCATTTATTCTTTCCCCTACTTTGAGGCAAAGGAAAGTGCTTACTGAGAACTGGCACCCCAACACTGCTTATGCTATGTAAGACTCACGAGTAGAATTAGTCCCTGTCTGTAGAGGTGACAAAATGAAAAATAAGGAGATTGCCTGTTTTAGTATGCATGCATTGGCACACCAGACACGCAGTTACATGGAAGTATGCGTATCAAGGGTAAGAGGTATTGTAATGATTAAAAAGTAGTGATACTAAGATTACTTGATGCTTCCCATTTTTAATTCCTATCCATGGTTGCCAAAAAGTCTTCAAATATAGTGCATACTTCAGGATTAACTTTTCTTTATTTAGAAGTGGAAAAAGCCTTGCAAAGATTTCAGGTACTTTGAACACATCTAATGAAAAAGAGAGAAAAAAAATTACAGTGTTTTGTTTATACTGACATTTTTGGTCAGGTTTCCTCATACTTCTACAGTTTGGAGTAGGAGCTGAACCTTGGCAAAGGATAATCTCTGTATTAGCGCTGCACCTTTTCCCAGTCCTGTCAAAGTTCGACAAAACTAACCTTGGAAAACTGGCCTGAGATTTGCTGAAGTGCAATGGTTAAGTTTTAAAGATGCTGCTTGTACTGAGTATGTTCTGATCTCTTAACAGGTTGGCCTGACCTGACAGGGCATGTGAACAGTAACAGTTGCTTTGCCTGGAATTTGTCTGCCCCTCTCAGCTGCCAGTGTCTGTTTTTCCTGAGCTCTAAACAATTCCTCATAGCATCTATACAGCATGAAAAGTTGCCCCATGGGACAACAGCTAGGAGAAAAAAAACAAAACCAAAACCAATCAAACAAAAAATGGAGACAGGAGAAAGTCTAGCCTGCAGGGAATCAGAAGACGTAGAAGAAGAAGAAACCACCTTCAAGACAGAGACAAAAAAGGTCACTAGGACTCAGTGCTGGGCAAGATGGGAATTTTGAGACACAGCCCAACAGGAAGACAAGACTAGCAGGAGTAAGGATGAGAAAACGAAATTCTGACTCATCAGGTTAAGAGAGGAGATGTGACAGAAGGACAGCCTAAAAGGAACATAAGTCTCTTCTCACTGTAAATGTTCCACTCTGATCATTCTGCCATTTCTTTCCTGTAAAATATTTGAATATGCACCCTTCTAAAAGCACTCTCTTTTTTGTATGCTGTGCACAGAGTATTTCTGAAAGCACAAAGATACCATGCAGTCAACTTGAAAACAGATTACTGGCATTATTGTAACAATATCAATATTCAGTATCTCTCATACAGAATGTTACAGTGACATTTAGCTCTTTAAAAGCTTAGCTCAATTCACCATGCAAGAACCAAAAACCACCACTATCTTCAGAACTCAAAACCAGACAAATATATACAGTCCTATTCTTCTCCAGTATTTTCTTTATAAAACTAATGCATACTCGAAGAAAATCCATAAGGCAATCAAGTTACATTTTATCTGGAATAAAATGAAAACAAAGTGAATGTTGCTTTCACTTTCTACTATCTCTGAAATACAAGCTACAGGAAAAAAGGCACAAGAATATAAATAGATGTTTTAATGTAGTATAGCTCCGCTGTTACATTGCTCATAGGAAGGCTTAACAATAACTGAACAACCTGAGTGCATTACGTTGAATGCTTACTTCCAGTGCACACTGGTGAGAGCCAGTTAAGGCCTCAAAAGAGAACATTTACAGAGATTAAAGACAAAAAGGTGTGTGGATACGTCCAAAGAAAAAAGCTTTTGTATAACTAGAAAAAAATATTTGTGGAATATCTCTACAGTCATTTTCTTCTTTATTTGAACCTACATTTAGTATAGGTATTTGAGTAGGAGACTGCCACAGTTCTAAAATCCAGCATGGCAGTTTTCTGTTCCGACAAAGACACTACTCCACCTACAGAATTAATTTCATTTTTCACTGCGTCTAAGTGCCAGTACTCTTTTTGTGTGCAGGTAGAAGTTTTCTACTTTTCTTATTTTGTAAAGTTTTTATAGTATTATCATCATTATTTTAAACACTGGGGTTTCAATTATAAACATGTATTTTTCTCCTCCAGCATCTTCAAGAGTAATTGGGTGACTCCATCTAAATATTTATCCAAAATCATCAGCTGAACAAACAGACTGATTTATTAAACCAGGGAAGTATCTTTATGGACTCTGGTATTTGATTAGCATTATTTATTAACACAAATTTACATAGAATTATGCAAAACACAGTTAACGAAGCAATTAGTATCTATTTATGAAAGGAGACAATTTGTGGACGTATGTTAAGCGTGATCTGAACAAGGAAGCATAGCTCTGCTCTATTTATATTGGTAAGAACACCACACAATGATACTTCTATATTAAAAAGAAGTCACCAGAAAAACTGCAGACCAAGTATTACAGACCAGTATTTTCAGGCAAAGTTTACGATGATAGCATACATTTTCAGGAAAATTTCTTAAGTAAATCAAATTGCTGTCTGTCTGAAGCAATCACGCTGTACTACTAGTAAGGCCTGAAAAGAACTCAAAAAACCACCCCCAACTTCACAACAGAACTTTAAGAAAACAGATCCTTCTTTAGTAATTACACCTCTGCAAGAATCAGTTGATGTAGCCTATGGCCTGTTGCTTTGGCATGTAGCGTTACATAAATGAAGAAGCTACTGCACCAGCAAGACGTAGAGTTAAGCAATTTTATAGGAAAGAATTGCTAACAAACTCCATCTCTCCTTCCCTCCTCAGATTTATTTAGATTGAGAAGACTACACAGAAGCACACTGAGACCAACATAATCTCAAAATTATTTAGATGGAAAGAATTATCTGTCAAAGAATTTATGGAATTCCTTCTGAAGCGTTTGATAGTCAATTATTCCTGCTTATGAAACTGAGATTGTAAAGATGGGATAGCAGCAACAAATGAGCTCTAAAAAGAAAATATGGTAAGACACAGGTTTCCATTGCAGGTAGAGTCCAAGCACCATTCTGCATTCCTAGCTACAAGCAGCAATGCTTTAAAATGAAGTGTCACACGTAACTTTGAAGACATCTAATGGTGACTCTAAGAACAGTTATAAAAAAGCACCATTTTTTCCAGTTTGTTAAAGATGTACAGACTAAGTGAAAAAAAGATTAAAAATGCATTTACATCATTTTTCATCCAAACAGTAATACAGTGCTATCCCTCAGCTCACCTCCAAGAGCAGCAAAACTTGGATCAACATGTAAAGGATTCCAATCCCCACTCAGCCGATATAAGGCAGCCTGCAGAAACAGAAAAAATGGGAGGCTAACTGTGCTTGGCAGAAACAAGCAAGAGTCACTCAAAAACTTATGACAGATTAACAAACTTATCACAATCTATATTACTAGTACTTAGATAACATACTCTACCACAAAGCAGGTAAAATAGGAATTAAATGTTATTGTGCAGACAACCTGCCAAAGCTCCAGGGAAATGTGCCAACAACTGTGTGTAGCCTTAGTACAAAATGGGAGGAAAAAAACAACCTACTCTGCTGACATATAGATCGAGCTTCACTCATATTTGGCAACAGTGAAGTAATGCGTTTTCTAGAATTTTTCCATAGGTTCTTTAGTTTCACGTGTAATTTTAAAGAGTATTCTCCCATGACAGGTTAATCCACAATTTAAAAAAAAAATAAAATATGAAAACATTTTTTTTTTAAAAAAAACAGACACTACCATGTTTTTTCAACATTTGAATCACCTTACAGAGATCAGAAATACCCCTATCCTTCCCTTCTGAGTAACATGACTGACTAGTTGTGAAGCTGCTTCTCTCTTAGCAGCTTCATGGGTACCTGGTCCCAAGATTTAAACACAAACAAAACCTCAAAGTAACATGCCAAGCTTTCTAGAAAACATTTGCTTCATGTTAAATATTCTCTTCCACTAGTAAAAAGTAAAGAAATACAAATTTAGTGTATTGTATATACTGTGAATGTGAATGAACCTGACAAATGATGAAGAATATGGCTGCTGTACTTCAGTACTCTGTCTCTGTGTGGCCTTAGCATTTTTATTATCAAATCTTGTATTTGCTCTATGTGTACAGTGGCCAGCAGTCCATAATACGAGAGGCTTGACAAGCCAACCTGTGCATCTTTCTGAACAAAAAACTTACTTCCCAGTCATCAATTCCAGTAAAATCCAGTGGCTAAATGATTGTGGAGTACTCTCCACTACAACATTCCCAAAAGTACAGAGAAAATCAATTCATCACGTTAACTAACACTAGTGAAGACTTCAACAATTTCATTGTTCTATATGATGGTACATACAAATTGAACATGAATTTAATTGAAAAGAGCTTTTAAACTGAAAACAAATTTTATTTTAATCAAGCACAGTATTGGCTTTTGGAACATCTTACCATTAACATCTTCCCCCAGCATTTCGGACTGGGATTATAAAAAATGGTATGCATTTATCCAAATGCACTAAATTCTGCTTGGAGGAAAGAAGCTAACAGATTTCTTAAAGGGAAGAAAGAAAAAAGAAAGATTCCCCAAAGGAAGTATTTTCTGATATATGTCTAACATCATTTCTTCTATCAAATCTGAAGCAAAGGACAGTGTAACTGAAGAGGTTCTGAACTCACCATTTTAATCCATAACCCATTTGTTTTATTTTTAATCAGTTAATATTCAGTTCCATTTCTTCAAGTATATACAGCTTTCACACTAAGCTCTAGTTCTTCCTTACTTATCCTGGTAGCCTTCACCAATACACCAAGTGTTTCAAATCTTAGTTACAGTGGAATGTAGAACAGCTTAAACACACAAATCTTAGAAAAGCAAGTACTAAGCTAATACTTCTTCGTGGCTGCTTACATTGTTGTTTACTATTTTTGAAACACTTTTCCTTTTGAAAACAAAGATGTATCAGTAAGATGGCATCACTGGATCTGAAATTTCCAACTGTAATTCTACTTTTGCCCAAAACATATATTTATTATAACATTCTTTTGTAATTATCTTCTAATTGATGCTATAAATTCTTAGGAAAATAGTAAAGACTGGAAATTTCATACTAATGTAAGACTACGTTTCAGATGGGTTTCAGTTGGTTTCAGATGGTTTCAGTTTAACTTTCCAAAAGGGGCAAAGGAGAGGGCAAATACTTTGCTGAAGGAACAGATAACCTGAAATTAACCTTATAGCATCACCAAGAAGTAGAAATAGCTGAGATATCTCACCTTGAAAGAACAATAAAGTTAAGATCTCCTGAAGGAAGTATCCTCCAGTGCCAGGACTCTTCAGCTAGCAATCTACAAGCCAAATCAAATCCAAAAGAGCAAGCCAAACGGACTGTCAAGTGATCCTATGCCACAGAGGCCATTCTATAGGGAGTACCCAAGGAGTGTGTAGTGAAATACACAGTGCTGGTTGAAGGTGGAGCAAGAAAGCAGACTGAGATAATGTAAATATTTACACTCCACTACACTACTAAGACAGCTGGAATGAAGTGATGAGAGGAAAGAGACAGCTGGAAACGGGCTAACAATTACCATCCATGGAGAGCACGTGCTCCCTTCACTTACTGTTCTCTCTTATCCCAATTCTCACACAAATAAGAGAAAAACGGGGAACTAAGAGTTCCACTAAAATTTCCACTCTTAGTTCCACACTCCCGCTCACACACAGAAAATACCCACAGCAGCAGGGGTTCAGGCATGTTGCTCTTCTGACTTGCTGTGTCTTCACTTGTTCCCACTCTTCCCCTGAGTGGTTGTTAAAAATGTGTTTTCACTGTTGAAAGTAGAAATGAGCAGCTCTGATGTACCACTAGCTTCTTTGCTAAGAGCTGTCTAACGCCTGAATGCCACCAATATCAAAGTTATAACACTACAAAAGAGACTTCTAGTTAGGAACAGACCCTTAGTTCCTTTTTAAAAAAAATTTAGAACTGACAATTTAAAGAGTTGCTCTTGACAGAATTCTACAAAGTAGAGTATCACACTTCATTACTAAAGTTTTCTTTCAAAAGAGTCTGAAATCTAACAGGAAATCGCCACTCTTGAGAGCTACAAAATAAAAATTGCCAGATGTGAAATAATTAAGTAATTAAATTGCTTTTTAACTAAATTAAAATTCTAAGGTATCACTTTCATTCTTCCATTAATCCGAATTTTTACAGAAGTTGTCAGGAGGCTATTTTTATGAAGGAGTTGTAAATAATTTTAATTCAAGCTACATAACATTTAGTTGCAGTACTGGAAAATTCTATTTATGTATGATAAAAAAAGCAAATTTCTGTTTTAAGCTCAAAACTCAACTTAAATGTAGCTATGCAGCTGTTGCTTACTAAAGCTGTAGTAAGAACTAGCCATTTGAGGTGATATTAAGCACTACTTGGAAGACAATACCTCTACCAAATGCTTTTCGAAATTACTGTAGTAATAAATCCTTGTGCTTTGCTAAGAAAATAAATGTAGCATTTAGGAAATAATTATGTTCAGAGCATTAAATGTGATTTATGTACTTAAATAAAAGTCTGACACAAGAAGATAGGAGACTATTGTGGTTTAACCCCAGACAGCAACTGAGCACCACACAGCCACTCGCTCACTCCCCACCGGTGGGATGGGGGAGAGAATCAGAAGGGTAAAAGTGAGAAAACTTGTGGGTTGAAATAAGAACAGTTTAATAACTGAAATAAAGTAAAATAGTGATGATAATAATAACAATAGCAACAACAATAATAATAATATACAAAGCAAGTGATGCACGATGCAATTGCTCACCACCTGCCAACCGATGCCCAGCCCGTCCCCAAGCAGTGGTCACTGCCAACCTGGCCAGCTCCCCCCAGTTTCTGTACTGAGCGTGACGCCATATGGTATGGAATAGCCCTTGGGCCAGGTTGGGTCAGCTGTCCTGGCTGTGCCCCCTCCCAGCCTCTTGTGCCCCTGGCAGAGCATGGGAAGCTGAAAATCCTTGACTTAGCATAAGCATTACCTAGCAACAACTAAAAAATCAGTGTGTTATCAGCATTATTCTCATCCTAAATCCAAACCACAGCACTATGCCAGCTACTAGGAAGAAAATTAACTCTATCCCAGCCAAAAACAGGACAGAGGCAACACTTATCTTTTTGTACCTTCAACAACTAGAGTGGTACTGCTCACAGCTAGAAAACACATAGGTTGAACTGAATAAAACAGTTACACAGCAGGTTATTTCAGATTCAATGCAGCCAAGTCAGATCTGCCAACAAACTTCTTTTCATTTACCACAGTTTTTGGTATTATTTCGTTATATAAATTACAATCCACATGAGAATGGAATTGTTTTAAAGCCTTCTTGGCTCTATTTTCTATATTCCTTGAATAATGACATTTCCTGAAGTCTTGAGTGATAGCATTAAAAAAAAGAAAAAAACCCCAAAAAAACAAAAAACCAAAAGAGAGAAAAAGTGATGCATCCTTGGAGGATGACAAAAGTCTATTGATGTGGGGCATTAGATTGAAGTCAGTCATAATACAGTTAGATTGTTCTCAATTAATAACACAAACTGTCAAGTCTAATTTCCTAACAATTTAGGAGTTCTGCCAGACCACAAAAGAAAAGGCGATATCCAACATGTCTGTGCCAATTTTTCAGTCTTGCCTGCAGACTGCAGTAAAGGTCAGTGGTAAAGCTAACAAAAAAGGAGCAACTATCCATATATTTTCCCTTCTAACTGGGGAGGAAAAGAACTCTGTCCAAGAGCTTACCTTTCCGAGTATACACGTACATATGTATACACATACATATGTGTGTGTACATGTATGTACGTACACTTTACCTAACAGCTTACTTAAGCAACAGCAAGCAATCAAGCAATCTCATGAAGAAAAAACAGCCACAAATCTCATCTACACATTTCAATAAGCTCTGATGTACATTAAGAACAATGAATGTTTCCAGTTAAATTGGCAGTGCTCATGCTTCAAGGGTTCAAATTTAGCACAGTACTGAAGTAATTCACCGTACTTAATATTAAGGAACTACTCTTTGACTATCCAAGATCCTCATTTGCCATATCTTCTTTTTTAATTAATTATCTCTCTAAGGGTAAGGAGAGATGTCAGGAAAGAGCAACTGGTAGAAACCAACACATAGAAAGATAAAAGGGTTCATTCGTTTCTCCAGATAACCAACTTTTTTTCTCAAAGTAGGTGTATGTGGAAAATAAACAAAGTAGACAGTTTAAGTTGCTCATAATAATTTCCAATGCCTAAATATATTTTGTGGAAATCTGGATCACACGATTCTATTTTTTAACAAGACTGTAATTAAGAAATACAAGTATATAGTTTCCTGGTTATATGAAACATACCGTTTCCAACTGTATGTTCTTAGTGGCCTGAACTATCCAAACACTACCTTACTCCCTACATACCTTTGACTAGCTCAAGAATAAGAATTGCTAAAATGTTCGATTAAAACACCTTCACATACACAGCTATAAACAGGAATAGGTGTAACAGGTATAAACCAGCACTACATCTTTTCTCCTTCCTCACCCCATTTTATTCATGTCTCTACAGTTTATCCCTACCACATTTTTTTCAAATTTAAAAGCAACTTATATATCCTGGCACAGGCTTCACAGAACGTTAGCTGTTTTTCAGTAGCACGGCAAATGCACAAGAAGCCTTTCCTTTAACAGCGCCTCTCTCAATCAAAAAGAATAAGCCACTTTGGTTTGTGGAACATCAAATGGAATAACAATTTTTATATACTTTACTAAGACATGCATAGATAAGGGGAGGAAACAAACTCTTGGTAAGGAAGAGCACCTTGTTTAAATTAAATAACTGCCAGGCTAGTACCTTTTCTTCTTTTATCATCTTGCCACAGAAAATTCTAGTATAATCTAAGCCCTCAACTATTTTTCAAAATTGCCATGATTAGAAAATTGTATTCTGATCTTTGCAACAGGAATAAACATGGGGTGGGATGTGTGTATGTGTGTGTGTATAAATCTTGAAATTAGCATCATTAACATGTAGCAAAATTTTAAAGTAATTACTATTATAAATGCTTACTCACGATACAACTTCAACAGTTCTGAGAGTATCATCTCTGCATACTGAAATCTCTAGACAAATTAGTAAAACATTATCAAATCCTTGCAATGGCTTCATACCCCTTTGTTTTGCTTTTATTGTCCTTTGTTATTAAGCACTTTTTTCCTGGCATGCTCTCTATATCTGTGAACCTACTGCAGCACTTCATTTTCTCTACCATGAAACAAATTATTTATGCTACAAACAGGAAAAAAAAAAATTACCTCAGGCTCTCAGGAGGCTCTCCTGCACTACTCTCTGAAGTTAACTTAAATGTACATGTTTTCAGGCAATGCTGTACTACAATCTTTACAGAGCAGGACATAAAAAAAAAAAAAAAAATTGTCCTGAAACCATATTTTCCCCATCCATGCACATGTTTTCATCATCTTCTCTCTCACATGACTTGATTACACTCATTTAAAAAACAACCTTAACTCAAAACATTCACCTTCCTACAACTTTGTTTTTTTTCTAATCTGTTTAAAGTAAGTATAACAATCTCTCCAAGGAAACAAACATAAGGTGGAAATAACCAACCTTTTCTTTTTTTTCCCCCCATATAATGTTAATGATTACTTATTCTATCTCGACATATGTTCTCTAAAAACACACAGAAGTATTTACATACACTTACAATGAAAACACAAATTAAATCTGTGTAGAACAAAAGATTACTTTCCACATCCCAATTACACAAAAGTTTGTTAGAGTTTTATCACACCATCCTCAAAGTAAAGCACTGACTCATCGTATTGATGCTGTTTACAACAGGCAGAAAACATTTTACAGTAGGTTTTAGTTCAATAATTCATTAGGGTATTAAATGTTTCCCATGCACCTCTTTCCTTCCAAGATGGTTTTTTTTTGCAAAATCCACTCTTTTACAACAAACTAGATTTGCACATAATTGTCTTCACAATTGTTTCCAGTTACAGTAAGAACTGCAGTTTCAGCTGAACTTGACACAGTGAAAAACTAAACTCAGGTAGCTAGGGGACAGCAGTATGAGCAAGAGGATTGAAGGACTGAGAATAACTCAGGAAA
The DNA here is from genome assembly GCA_013400535.1 of Scopus umbretta. Lineage (NCBI taxonomy): Eukaryota > Metazoa > Chordata > Aves > Pelecaniformes > Scopidae > Scopus > Scopus umbretta. Next base: position 3,016 of record VZTL01069304.1, on the reverse strand, counting down.
GGAAGGACACTCCTGCAGTCTTAGGCACAGGATGCTGATGACATTACTTGAAACACGGCAGGTGCCAACTATTTTCTCCTCTTTCAGAGAAAATGGAAAAGAACTGTACTTTAGAAAAAAAAACCCAAAAAGCAGACCACTAAAAAGCAGCAATTGCTTCACACCCTGTCAGTCAATGTTTGGTCTATACCTGGAACAGGCGGCTTTACACAGCTTGTATATTTAAATCCTATCAGATTAGTCTAAGTGTGAATTTACTGAATCTCTCTAAAAATCTCTGAATGAGTAAAGAATCATTATATTCCCTAAACTGGCTTTTTTTAATGCTGCTTACTGTATCTCATCCTCAAAAGTCACCACTGGATGCTACATGCCACTCCTTTAAACACCCTCTGTACAATAAAAATGCCTTGAACATTTATAAACATCCTTACTTTATAGACTGGAAACTGTAAGACAGCAGAAAAGGTCATAATTGTCAGCAGCGCAAATGATTTCCAGCTCTCCAATTTAACATTTGAAGGCCTAATTCTTCAAAGTGCATCACATTTTCAAAGTACACTGTACGAGTTCAGAACAGAGCTCCCATGAATTTCAATTTCAGCCTGTGATGCTCAGAAACCCTCCTGCTAGTCTGACTCACAAATTTCGTCTTCCAAATTCCATCATCTCATCTTCTCCTATCAGGCACTGATTAAGGAGCACCCATGTCTGAGTATTTCAGGACATCTGAGTAACAGTTGCCCACAGATCATAAGAATTTTATGTACAAAGCAAAGAAAATCCATTGTCGAAGAACTGCAGCTCCAACCAGTCACTAACCATGAGATCATCTTCCTCTTAGTACTCTTCAGAACACAACTTCTTGCAACAAATAACATAGCAAGACTGACTTCCTATGCTATCTTAGCTCATGCCTAGAGCCCTCTCTCTGCCTGTGGAAGGAGTTCTTGAAGGACATGGAACAAACACACCATTTATGCCTGCATGACTGAAAACTGTATCATAAAGCATTGCATACAAAGGGGATTAAGACTACAAACAAAGCAAGCTTTATTAGAATTTTTATCTTTTTAGAGACTCTGCAATATTTAAAACATTATCATAGTTTTCCAAATGAAAGCAACTTAAAAATGACAGAATATCAAAAAGCTGTTCCTCCAACAGACCAATATCAGTCTCAGTATCATCAGCTCTAACAAGGAATTTAGAAATTCTTGAAAGCAAGGACAGCCAATTTTCCTGACCCTGGAAACCACAGAGCAGAAGTATCATGTGCTTGAGATACTCGAGTTGCATGGAAAAGTAGTTCTGGCAGAAATTCACATGTGATAGCTCACATGACACTGCTTTGCAGAGTCCTACATCAGGCACAGTTGCACGGACACAGCTAGTCCCAAAGCATGGTAGGCTGAGACACCATGTTTCTCAAAATCTATCTAAATGGTCTTTTCTACATTTTTTGTCATGTCTATTTCTCCCTACCAATGTAAGTAACAAAGACACAGAGTCAGAATCTAAAGTAGGAGAATGCTTTACTGAAATATATGATACTGTTGCAAGTGAAGAGGATTTTTCAACTGGCAACCATTTCTTAATATGACTAGACATTTTACTGAAATGAGCTGACATTAACAAAAACTTGGAAGTCCTGCAAAGTCCATATGTTACAGCTTTAGTTCTTCCATATAGGCAAACAGGACAGGTAGCTTTCAGTAAAACTGAAACAACTTCTTGTAAAATTCCATTTTATGGGCTACTCATGTACTGTTCATTTATTGTCACAGCATTGTGTATTACCAATATTAAGTGTGATATTTGAAGATAAGAGAACAGTTTATTTCTTGGGAGGCAACCTGAACAATCAGAATGCTCTGAGTTCTTCCACAAGCAAACAAAAAACACCCCACAGAAAGGCCCCAATGAACTCAAGACTCCATAGTTGTTTTCTTCTTCAAAAGGGACCTGCAGCACTTGGACATCATCCATGTTAAATACCCACTACAGCTTATTTTGTGTGTCATCAGAAAATGAATTCACAACAAATCAACACATTTGGGAAGGGAATGAAAAGAAAACTATACAGAGACAAAACTCTCCAGAGATACGGGTCATTCACTGCCTGTGATTCTTAATTGCATTAGAAGCCATTCAGCAAAATCTGTTTGATTAATTTAAGGCCCTGGTTCAAAAACTGGCAGGACAAGAGTAGCTTGGTGATACTGAAGCTCTGTAACTACATTAAACATTCCCTACTGGGCTGAAATTGAATGATTCATTTCTTGCTAAATGCCTAATAGTCAAACACTTTCTAGACTTCCTGATCTTCTGTCAAAAGGTCTGTTTTATTCAAAAGACTTATGGCAATATATCTAGTAAAGCACAGCTCATTTTACAGACACAGAACAAGCTAGGAAAATACCACAGCTCATGCACGCCTCTACAGGGCAAGATGGAAAAAATGTCACCTAGCTCTTTGTGGAAAAATTCATAAACACACAGAAGAAATATTTTATGTCCTTCTTCAGCAGGATGCAAATTTTTAGCCTTAAAGCCTTTTAGAAGGTCAGATACTTCTAAATTTCTACTTTCATTTTTCATCTTTAAGCAGCTTCACCATGGTACTGAAACTCACTCATGAGCACTGGCTGGTGTTTAAAGAACTTCTCAGGAAAGAGTACAGGTTTGAAATGATTTATGATACTACCTGCTATTAGTCTTTGATACCCTAACCAAAAGAATTAGTTGTTCTGTCAACAGTCACTGACATAACACAAACATTTTTCAAGGAACTGTAGGCGGCTATACCCTCCATTCTGCTGAACACATGGTGAAGGGCAAAAATGGTTATTAGCCCTGTGTTTCCAGTATCTTCTTTACTAAACAGCGCTTCCTCCTGTCTGAAAACATGTGAAAAACATTATTCCTCTTGGAAAAAACTTAACTTGGTGTAGCTGAGTTAGAACGGAATAAAACAAGATAACTGCAGTCATTGACTTCAGTGAAACACAAGAGT
>VZTL01069303.1:1494-20529 GCA_013400535.1 Scopus umbretta | reverse complement strand
TCTATTCTATTCTATTCTAATCTCGTCTCCATGCATGGACAGAATAAAATTTTCAGCCTCTGGTGCGATACTTTCTTCCATTTCATTACGTTTGGCTAAATCAAATCATCAGGGACTTCCCTGGCACAAACAATGTTGAAGCTAAAAGCAGCAATAAGTTCTGATTTGATTGCCCCAGACTAGAGATACTACCTTGTCCAGGTATCTCCAACATTTAGTGTAAGATGTCAAAGTTAAATCACAATTTCTTATTGCCACTCCTAAAGAAGTTCTGGAGCTGCTGCTGCTGCTTCCAAACCAACATAAGCCTGGAAGTGCCTCCACAGACATGCCCTCCCCAGATTGGATTCACTTCCAGTTTTTCAGTGTCCTGTACGTCTGCTTATAGCACCCAGTTTTGCCGGGTTTGACCGCCTAACAAGCAGGCACTCTTTGACAGTTTTCTACCTAAGTCTAGTGAGTCCGCTTGCTCTCTCTGAGGAGGGGGAGAAAATTGTTTCCATAGTTTTCCTATCATCAACCTTCCAAAACATATCAAGAAACTATTTTGAGGATTTTTTCTTTTCTTTTACTTTATTTGTATAAAGTGTAAACATTCACTGTTAGCTTTGGTCTTAAATATTGCCTTCTCAGAGTTCACTGATGGCTTTCAGATAGTTGGGAACATGTTATGCCTCTGGCAGATGTCCTGGGAAATTTATGAGTGCAACAAGCCTTTAGTTCTTCAGGGGTCTTTGAACAAACTTACATGTCAGCACAACAAGAACAAACAGCAAGCTGCTATTGGTAGTCAGGGACCTTAATATTGCCCAGGGACAGAAGGTTCTGGAAATTAATAAACTTTATACTTTAAGTTCTGCTTTTAAAAAGTAGATGAAAACAGTTGTCTGTGGATGTGAAACCAGATCAAAAAGAATGAGCAGAACTCTGGAAACAGATTTAAGTGTGGGGGCCATTTATCAGCTTGGGCATGGTAAGTGAGCTGGCTGATAAAACTTAAGTGCATGCAGCAAAATTAGGAGATGTTCCTCCTGAAGGCTGACTCCTACCGTTTCAGATCCATAAAGCAGGACATGCAATGCCAGGACTTGGTGTTTGAGGAATGGACCATTTGAGCTGAAAGTCTAGTTTTAAATTCAGGAAAGATTTTATGCATAGGTGCAAGGCAGTTTTCTTTGTGGACTTCAGGATCTCATTAAGCTGTCTTGTTTCAGGTTGCTGCATATCACTGATGGACATCTTACAAGATGGCTCATGTTGGATATATATATTTTGCATGTCAGATGGAACCCACGGCTGGACTTGCACAGTGGAGTCATACTTCCATATGGGATCCTATGATGAGGGTTTGCCCTGCTTAACAGGGAGAGCAGCATGGTATTTGGCTGTTGTTGCTACAGTCTGGGTCCAAGCTGAGACTTTTTTTTGAATGTGGGGCTGTCCCAAAGACCTCAGATATTTCCATGTGTGAGACAAGAGAGAGAGAGAGGCAGAGCCCTAGTGACAGAGTTGTGTGGAGTAAGAAGCACCTGGGTAAGTCTCCCACTCAACAGTGACATCTGCCAAGCCTAGTAAGAAGAGACCCCCATCCCACCAAACTGTGTCATGTTTAGCCCCATAAACTCCAGTCTACAAAGGGGTAATCCACAGCCACAGCCAGTAAATGAAAACTTTTCCCAGTCTTGCCACTTCCCATAACCCCAGAGCCAGTGCTGAGATGTCTTCTAGTGCTTCAGAGGAAGACAATTTGGGTAAAACACCATTTTAGTTGAAAGCAGGAACAGCGGGTCTTCTGTTGAGAAAGATGGAACCAAGATGCCTGCGGAGCTGGGAACATCACCTAACATTCTGACAGGGCAGGAGCACTTGTGCGCAGGGATTTGGGAAAAACAGACAAGTTCTTCTGCAGTATCCTAAAACCCAGTTCCTGGAGAGGTACTGGGTAATGGGGTGCTGAGAGGCAGCTGCAGAAGTCTTAGTGGCTGGCATACATAGGCAAAGCATGGGTGTCACCTGGGGATCTTGGTTATGGGCACAGGAGATCTGCGGTGCTGCCTTATGCAGGTGGCTATGTGCCATGGACCGGGCACGTCCCCACAACAGCGTTTTCAAAAATACTCAGTTCCTGCTGGAGTTGAGGCTCTCCATGTCCACAATGGTGTGTCCCCAGGCTTTTCTCCACAAGACCTATAAGATTCTGGACATTAAAGTCCTCTGGGGAAAGACTGCCTCCTTCTGCATATTTTTAGAGCATCAAGGAGATCTGAGGTTAGCAGGAGCTGTCAAACAGAAAGCATTGCTTTTGTGTGGCTCCCAGGTAAATATAGAAAAAAAGGACCATTCTTGGAGAGGAGGGTTTTCTCTGAAAACAAGGAGATCCTGAAATAGTTATTATTTGGAGCCTAAAAGGTTGACTTTGCAAAGTCAGAGTAATTTTAAAGAAAACCTACTTTAAAGTTTGTTTTAACTGGATTTTTTCATCATTCATCTTAGCAAAAGAACAGGTGGTCAGGGTTTTCATGTTTGGCGGCTCACACTGCATTTGTGCTTACGTGTCCTGCAGTGCCCCACATCAGTAGGAAACAGCACTGTAAAATAATAAAAAAGAAATTAAATTCTGCTTTTATGCTGCATTGTTGTTTTGTCTGTTGTTACTGACAGAGATTCACAGGAGAAGAGGAGCAATTAAAACTGCTGGAGTGACTTCAGGTCATTTTTAATTATTTGTGACACTAGCAATGAAATTATAATTACAAGTCAATGTAGTGAAGGCTTACTACTACTGCAAGAATTCTTGCCAGAGAAGCTCCAGCCATATTATCACTGAGATCACATACTTTGCTGCTTCTGGGAAACTGGACACGCAAGGAGACATAATCCGTGAAGGGGTGCCTCAGACCAGCAAGGGTGTCAAAGGAGAGGTGGATTGGGACACTAAAGCTGGAAGAAGAATTGCACCCGGAGGGAACTGACAGCGTGTCCTTGGATGAGCCCTAGGACACACCAGGTTTGAAGAAGTTTGGGAAGGATGAATGAGGGTCCATCCATTTGTGTTGGTGGTGGCCTGGAGGTAGATGCTATATCTAATGGACAGGAAACATGCGAGACCTTCAGAGCCCAACCAAATGCAAAGAAAGACTTGTTACTGCTCCTCTGTTTGGCCAATGATGAGCCATTGGCACCCCAAATCACCAAACTGGCTTCATGGCAGCTGGCTTCCAAAACTTGCAAAGCAAGGTGAAGAAAGGGAAGGAAAAGCATGGTTTGGAAATCAGGAGGCCACACGTTCAGTCCCTGAATAGACCTTGTAAAAGGTCCCTGGGCACGCTGCAGTTTTTTTAGGCCTTTTGTTTTATTTTTACATCAGACAGATTTCTACTGGCTTGGCCTGTTCTTTATTTCATCTCATCAAAGCAAAAAGGCAAAAAGCTTTCCTACTATGTGCCACACAACGTGAGAGCTATTGTTCACCACAGTACAACTAACTGTTTCAGAAAAGGCTTGTCTTCTACTTTATGTAATATTTCAATATATATAAATTTTACTTATATGAAACATTATTATAATATAATGGAAATAGAAAGCAAATACTGTTAGTGGCACCGTGCTGATCAATACTGATGCATCTCCCTTGTATTGTTTAATACACCAGGAGCCAAACAAAAAGGCATGAATACTATAAAAGGATTTTTTTTTCCACTCAAGTATTTTAAAGTTTTTCTTGTAGCTGCTGTTACAGACCTAACCATAAAACCAGAAGACTGGCTGCACTGAGCCAAGCTCAGGATCCAATATCCTGTCTTTGGCAGAGAGAAATAACAGATGCTCAGAGAAAGAATGTAAGAAATAGCGCATTTATAGAGTGATCTTTCCCTTGGTATGCACTCACTGTTTCCAGCAATAACTGTTTAAGAGTTTCCAGCGCCAGCCGTGGCATCCAGACCATCATGTTTAATGAGGGACTCCTCTCGCTGGGCTGTCACCAGGTTGTTGTAATTAGGTCCTGAGTAATTCTGCACCAGCTGGAGCTGGGAAGAGTCCAGACGGCTCCCAAAAAGGCCTCCGAGGTGCAGTCCCAGAGGCAGACCTCCTGCCTGGCACCCTCCCGTGAAAGGCGGACCTGCCACTCATCTGCTCGTCGGGCGGCAGGCGGCTGTGTGTGCCGAGTGCCTGGCCACCAGCATGGCCACCCTCAAACCCACCCCAGCACAGGTGCTCTGGTCTGCCATGTTGTTCCTCGGGATGAAGTGACAATTAAAAAAAAAAAAAGAAAAAAAGATGAAACATGGGCACTTCCAGGAGCCCTCCCTCCCAGTAACTATTACTGCTGGAAAGCTGTAATTTTGTGTGTTTCAGGAAAAAAGAGGTGAAGCTTACATACACTACCCTACGGTTTACTGAAATAGTTTTCTAGGAACTGGGCAACCTCTTTATGAATGCTTTACGTGACTGAATGACTGCTTCTTCCCTTAAGTGTAAGACATTACTTTCTGTAATACATTTGATAAATCCAATTTTGATAATTCCAAGCATTTTTCTTCCCTCACGTTATTTTTCCCTTTGTGCTCAGACCTGCTAAGACCCTCCCTATATCCCCATGTGAGAGGCCTCAATATGTATTTGGGGGCATTATGGGTCCATGTAACCACTCGAGCACCAGATACCTGCACGCGGTGTGGGGCAGCTCTGATCTGCATGGAATCAGACTTCTGTCTGAGTGCACTTGGACTATGCACCTGCCCTGGTCTCCAGGAGGAAAAAGGGCCCCAAAAGGCAGAGAAAAACAATTTTAAACCCCCCAAATTTTAGAGATCTTTTTATTCTGGAGCCATGGACAAGCTGTACTTCAATGAAATGGCCCAGGTTCAAACCCTGAGAAAGCACTGCTGGACTCAGCTTCCTCCTGGCCCCTGCATCAGGGCTCCCCTAAGGCTGCCTCTTACTGAGATGTGCTTTTTTATGCTGAATTTTTCCTCCATCTGGGACAGTGCAGCTCTGTAATTCAACTTTATGTGGTGCAGGTTTTATGAACTTGACCACATCAGGATGGGGGATACAACTGAGATGATGGCTAGTGCTGCAGTCAATTAGCAAACCAAAGCTTAGCTATTAGAGGCCTTAGGGTGCTGCATTACAATGAAAAATACATCCATATACCTGCTGATGGGCCCAGTCCTTACATACTGCATTTTTGGGAATGTCTAACTGATTCAAGAACCAAACAACCTGTTTGCTGCAAAGCAGACACGATGATGAGACCCTACCAGTCCCTCACATCCCAGGCCTTGAACGACTGGCTGGGTCAGCCTAAAGGAGAAGCCTGTAGCTTTCAAACTGAGATCACTTTGGTGAAGGGTCAGGGGATGTACAAGATGTCTCAGCCACCGCAGGTGACTTACTCCGCTGGATGCTGGTTTGCCACAGAAGCGAAGCAGCCCTGAGAGTTATTCAGCACCTGAAGAGCAGAAGATTCGGAAACATGATTTACCTGCAGGTATGTGTCCAGTGTCATCCATGAACACTTGCAAAAAAGCAGATCATGGAAAAGTGAAGGACTTGGAAAGTCCTTTTTGGCCTCATTGTGAGGGCTGAGCAGGGAAAGCACAGGAAGAAGCATGCATGACACCTACAAAATAAAGTAAGCACCTTCAGTTAGGAGGCTGTCATGTGAGAGAACTGCTGCTTATGCTTTTAACATCTCCTTCTACCCATTGCTCCGTAACAGAAAAACCTCATCAGAGACCAACCTCACTCTCTTTTCTACTATCTCAACATATCCCAGATTTCTTTCTGGTGGTGCTTGTATATCGCTCCTTCTCACCTGACTAACCTCCATGCCAACAAGCTCCTATAGCTTCAGCCAGGTTTCTTTGTTTGAGGGAGAGCACTTTTACTGAAGAGGTTCACACCTGAAATAAAGCACTGTGTCATGGTTCTGGCCCTTGGTTTCACTAATGCCCTTGGCTTTGAAGCAGCCTGAGATACCGTGCTACACCATCATCTACAAGAGGAAATGTTTTTCCTTTCTGCTCTATGGAATTCATTTTCCCTCTGACTGTTAATTCTGCAGTGTGCTATACACTCGCTTGCAGGTGTTCATAAAGATAATTTTTGTGCCAATTAAAGATCTGACTTGGCACAGAGATCATAAAGCTTGGCAAGTTGCTTTTCTCCTGCCTAGAGAACATATGTTTCCCTCTTACTTCTGCACCCCGGCTTTGGGGATAGCATCGTGCTAAACAGTGGCATGACCTGTCTTCCTGAGCTGCTCCATATCATTTTAAACAGAAGCTACTGGAGGCACATCGGAGACAACCGTTGTCCCCGATTACACAGCCTCGCACTGCCGATGTGGTGACTCCACCCTTTCTACCGAGTGTGACAGTGGCCCCAGTATGGTCCCGTGTCTGTTGCAAATCTTAGGGCAGTTTTAGACTGGACATGAGGAAGCACTTCTTTACCGAGAGGGTGGTCAAACGCTGGAACAGGCTTCCTAGAGAGGCCCCAAGCCTGTCAGTGTTTAAGAGGCATTTGGACAAGGCTCTTAATAACATGCTTTAACTTTGGTCAGACCTGAAGTGGTCAGCAGTTGGACTAGGTGATCATTCTAGTTCCCTTCCAAGTGAAATGATTCTATTCTATTCTATTCTATTCTATTCTATTCTATCCTATCCTATCCTATCCTATCCTATCCTATATAACCCCTAAAGCCCACCTGGCTACCATAACGACCCTTGCATTTGGCAACCACTTCATGGCTGCACACGCCATTACTGTGACATCCCTGGCACCTTGTGGACTAGCCCCATGCCAGCTAGCAGTCAGTGGTGACGGCGGGACAGCAAAGGCCTGCAAGGCCTTGCCTGCTCACTTCTTCAGAGGAAAAGAAAACTAATGTTTATAGGGAAGCTCTATAAAGATTTCCAGAAAAATTATTTTATGCATCTTATATTCTGTCTTTGCTGCTTGTCATTGCACAGCTTTAGCAGGGCTCGCAGCTGTAGCAGGGCTCTCCCAAGGAGCGATGCCCAGGAAAACACATCCAGACCCTCCTCAACCACAGCTTTCTCTCCTTCCTCCTTCCTCCCTGCCCTTGCTGCCCCAATCCTCTACCCACTGCATGCTCTAACTTTGCAGCAGCCTGCTCGTATTTGTCAACAGGATGATCACAGAAGTTGCTAGCATTTCTTCCACATCTGCTGACCTTCAGCTCCTCCCCCACCCCAGCTAACTGCTGGAGGGAAACGGAAAAGAATGATGGAAGGTTTTCACTCTGATTTGGGCTCCAGATGACATTTTCTGCTGGTAGGTATCCCACAGCACACAGAGAAGAAAATCTCTCACCCCTTTTCTTAGCGCACAGAAGCTGAGCAATGCAGGAGGTGTTTAACTGTAATGCTAAATGCAATAGGCAGTCACAGCAGCAAATGGCAAGGAAGCAGCACCTTGCACGCTCACAGGTTATGTGCCAGGTCTCAGACACCACTTAGCAGTGCACTTGCAGCAAATTTCAGATGAAGATGCGCATTGAAGGTTCTAAATGTAATTCCTATGCAATTCAAATCAACTCATCCCTTGGTGAGACAGCTTACCCGGCAAATATTTTGATAAAACATAAAGTCTTGTGGTTCATGTTTGATGAACACTTGAAGGGGAAGCTCAGAATAACTCGTATAACCAGTAATGTTAGGCAAAGGTGTGGGCAGGTCGGGTGAACCACAACTGGACAAGTCACTGCACACAGCAGGGTATGGCACACGTGGGCATGTGAAATGGAACTTTAGGTTAAAGTACCCATTAAGGAGGGACACCATGGGCTCACTGCAGCCAAAGGGAAACTTCATGGTGCTTTCATGCACCATCCTGTGCTTTTTCTTCCCTCTCCTTCTCACTGTAAAAATTTTTAGGAAAAAATAACCCCAAGCACTCCCTGCTTTTCATGCTAAAGCACAGAAAGCAAGCTGCATTTTCAAATATTTCTCAAAATGATTAACTATCCATCAGCAAATATCATCTGTAACAGTATTTTGCATCTAACCATAGCTTTTGAGTGAACATATGTAGGTGCTTACAGTCAGGCAAAGGAAATCCAGAAGTGAAAAGCAGGCATCTTAAAAAGCAGGTGTCACAGTTCAAATTACTGTGCATAATTTCTGTGTGCAAGAAACGAACTATGCATTTATTTTGTGGCATAAGATTTCTGACATCCTTAGCTATTTGTTTCTTCAACTTTAGGAGCTAGATTTTGAAAATGATGTCACTCCTGAATTTTCTTGGGAATTGAAATGCAAATACAAGCTGCATTCCAGCTGACATGCAAATACCACAATCATTTGAGACAGAGAAAATGAAACGTTGTTGCTAACTCAATCTTCTATTACAGCTTCTGTGCACATCACATACAAGTGGGAATGTAAATGTCATTAGTTTCCCAAAAAGTCATGCTTCCACAAACAAAATAAAGCAGTTTTTCGGTAAGTACTACAAGGTTAATGAAAGGTCCCTTGTCATATAATGTCATATAATGATGCTAGAAATTTCTTGTCATCTAAAGATTTCTTGTATATAAATACTCTACAAAGCAAAAAAAAAAATTGTCACAGAGATGATCAACCTTCTAATCGTGCGTGTGTGAGTGTGTGCAGACAGCCAATGTAAAGTAATGCTAGCCCTCTAGTGTTAAACAGTTTAAATTTCTCATAGTTCTGCAATACTTTAGCAGAAGGCTGAGCTATTGAATATTGTTGAAATGGCCTGTCTTTGGCATTTCTGACTGTCCATCTCAGGAGGAATATAATGCTTGGTTACAACTATGGGTGACCAAACATGTATTAAAATAAAACACAGGAGATTGGCTCAGAAAACCAGTCTTATGGATCATACTAAGACTTTTTCCTACTGAGAAGTACTTGAAAGAAGGAATGCTTTGTAAAAGCAATCCAAGCCCAAGGTGACTGTGTCTAAAAGTGAAGTAAGAGAGAGCCGGGGGCATGTGGAGGGAGCCGTATGGCCACACTGCACGGGGTGAGACCCTCTGCAGAAGCGTCATCACATCCATAGCATGTACCCTGGGCCCCATTTGGTGTTCATACGGGCCTAGTAAATAATCATCATATTCTTTGTGTGTTTTGCTCAGCTCATTTGTCTGGAATAAGGCAAGGGATGTGTCGCACCAGCCGTAGCGTGAAACTGAGAGGATGTCCTGCATGTTCTGCGGCATGGCGGGCAGCTTGTAGGGATACTCGGGGCTACGAAGCTGCTCACATTGTATCTGAGGGCTGCACAAGGTGGAGAGCGCCATACCCTGCACAGTCCCATCTGAAATGTTTCCTGGGGGGTTGGTTCCTGGAGTGAATTACCCCAAACTGCCCAGCAATATCTTGGGGCACCGTGGTTGAAGTGGCCTATGGCAGAGCTGGGACTCTGAGCTCGGTGCAAGCTGCTCCGGAGACGGCTTTTCTTTAGCACCTCAGCTGCTCCTGGAGATCATAAGAAAGGCCTCCTCCATGCAAAGGAGTTACAACCATATAATTAAAGCTGCGGTTTTAAAACCAATTAAGACAGCTGATGTGTAGACCTGTGGGAGCACTCTTGCCATTAGAATAAAACCAAGGTTATTTGGGTTTTAACATAGGTCAACAGAAAAAAAAGCTTTAAACTGAAATAAGCATTCCCACAGGTATTCAAACTGATGTGTAGAAATCAATTTGCAGCAACAGGTTAAATTTAAGCTGGTGCAACTTCCTCATGTAGATAAGCCCTTACAGATACATGCTGAATTGACGTATGTATATAAAATTGAAATACATCTATAGGCCAAGGTCAGAGAAATGCTCTTGCTGTTGCTGATCCAATTAAGATGAAGGTTTAATACCTGGATTTTTAAACCTAGAGTATTTTACAGAGCTAAGAAAAAGCAGCAATTAGGTGAAGAGTTAAACCAACTGAGTTCAGGGCAGAGTAGAAGGGCAGAATCACCTCCCTTGACCTGCTGGACACGCTTCTTTTTCTGCAGCCCAGGATATGATGGGCTTTCTGGGCTGCAAACGCACACTGCTGACTCATGTCCAGCTTTTCATCCACCAGGATGAACTTTTTCCTGCTGAACTTAAAAAAAAAAAATCTGGGTGAGTTTTTATGCACGATAAAACTTCAAGGGCAAAATCACTTTTTGGTTGACAAAAATACTGACAATTTTAAGTCAAATACAGCAAATACGTGCTGATGACATTTTAAACTAAAAAGAAAAATTTAAACACGAAAACTCTTCATTTCAAAACCAAGGTGCATTTAAGAAATAGACACATTAAGAAAAAGGTAAAACATTTTCTTGTTTTCTTAGCTTGGTCAGAACTGAGAAGCTTGTCTTTATACAGAAACACAAATTTGTTTTTGTTTTTTTTTTTTAAATAGCTCCTACAATGGAAAAAAAAAAACCCACCACCCAGGTAACTCCTTTTTCTTTCTTCTTTTTCTTTCTTTTTCTTTTTCTTTCATGTTTTTAAATGTGCAGGAAACAGACTCCCCAGGCAGTATAAAGTTAGAAAATCTGAGAGGTTAAAGTACCTGATCTGTAGAACATGTAGTTCTGTGGAATGGGTGCTGAGATAAAAAAGCAAGACTCATTACCCTTACAAACTGGCATCAGATGCATTATAATGAAATCATAACTGTGCTGAATCCCCCATTTCTTGGGAGCACGTACTGAGCATGCAGAATATGCCAAGGCACTGTCTGCCTTGCATGCAGTCAGGGAGCAAAACCTAAAAAAAAAAAAACAGAATACAGGGCATGAAAGGGGATGTGACATCCAGCTTCTCTGCCAATGAACTCAAGAACAAACCCTCTTCTCTTACCTTCAGGGGTAAATGTACTCACAAACAGCAATCCCACTTCCATCATGTGGAGGACCCAATTAGAACTTGACTGCCCAAGTCTCTAGGACTCTCTGATATCTACCTGGTATAAACCAGTTTGTTTCTAAGCTCAGCAAAAGTTTTCCTGAAACAAAGCAATGCCCACTGAGACACTGGAGGCTTGTGCCACTGGTCACTGCTGCTTAAATTCAGAAAGAAGAAATGTCTGATGTCAACTGCTTTTCACGCTGATGGGTAGGTTTTTTTTACCTTTTCTTCTTGCCTTTTCAGTAAGTTTCCCTTTTATGAAACAGAATTTTATAAGTGCCCAATTTACCCAAACTCTCCAGTGCAGATATGCAAGTCAGGTAAAATAAAAGTATGAAACCAGTAATGGTACTGCAATAAGTATCTGAGATAGGAACCTGTGGAAGGGGGATACAATGCCACTGCCTGTACACTTAGCTCACTGATGGGTTAATAACTTGGTGCATAGAGGTTCTTCATTGAGAACAATGGGCAACAGCTGCTAACAGGGTCCCACACTAGCACCCTTTGGATGAAGGTTAATTGAATTCTAGCAAGGCCCCCTTTGTGTTGCAGAGCAATTGAACAAACCAGGGCAGCCAACTTCCCAGCATCAGCCTATGCATTGCAGCAAGGAATGAAGGAATGAATTTAGCCTCCTAAAACTACATTCAGGGAGACTAAGAAATTCTATTAGTAATTTTGACTGACAACTCAGGCCAGTGTTTGTTTTTACTCATGTTGCAGGAGAAGGAGTGTACATTCTTGGATGGGAGGTTTAGCACACATCTTGCTTGCTGGGGCTCCAAATGTACTGTTACAACAGTGCGAACACTTCTCCTGCTTCAGTTATTCATGGACATCTTTACCTGCACAATAACAAGATCTGCCACCACGTTGTGAATAAAAGAAGAGAACAAAAAAGAATATTCTCACAATGCCATTCACTTGCTTTTGGCATCTAAATCTTCTTTGGCTTCTCAGAAGCTGTGATACTGGTCTTTGAATGCAGACAATATTGAATATAATGTTATTTTGAAGATGTTTAAGCCCGATTGGTCCTCATTAGTTAAAACAATGATGGTATTTTCAGCCAGATAAAAGTGTACTTTATGTTTTTAGCTCTTAATTCAGTTGGATATCTTCCAGTAGCAAATGGTTTCAGGTTATTAATTACTTCATTACAGAAGTGATTGTCTGAAATCTGACCTGACTTTGGAGTGATATTGAGATACATCTTTGCCGCATGTTCTCAGACTTCCCACATGCTGGTTTTCATTCAAGCACTGACAACATGCACTACACTTTTTGCTCACCCAAGCCATGAAGACTTTTACAACTTGCTTCCTATTGAACAGAGCTCCCTTAGTGGATGAAAAGGAGTCTATTTATTTGTATAGGATAACTCTAGATTTAATTCCAGGAGCCAAAACCACTGTAGGTAGTAACAGTCCCCTGGCAATTTTTTGTTTACCTTTGCCTAGGGTCTGTTCTTGTTTGAACTCTTCTCTCAGGCTGTCTGGACTGACTCGGATTTCCTGATGCACTGTTCCCTGTTTGTGCCTCTCCATTGTTTGCCCAGGCTGTTTGAACTTCAGTCATTTTTCAACTCTCTGCTTCTTCACCTTCATGTGCAAATGTGCATTGGTTGCTCTGCTGCAGAGTAGAAGGTCATCACTTTAGTTATGTCAGGGGTGCCATAGTGAAGAGGTTTTTCACCTTAACCTAGTCGCCTGGGTGCTCTAGTATATATTATTTTCTTATCTGTGTAACTCCATCTCACTTCCTATACCTGCAAAAGTAAAATGGGGGAACAAACAGGTGAGCACTGCTTTCTTAGAGCCAGCTTGCCAGTTAAATTACATGGTCCAGGGATCTCCAGTGTTTTGGAAGATATTGGAAGGCAGTCTATAAAACCATTACAATGTTTCCACCACAAACTTCCCCCTGTCACAAACACACACACACACACAAGCACACATGTGCACACATATTCATATCCAGGCTCTAAAGCAAACAAAGTAAGTAGGTTAAATAAAAAAAAAAAAAAATGAACAGCCTATTTAGTCCCATTTTTTGAATGAGACCCCTCATGGCAGTACTGATGAAGTCAGCTGCAGGCCTTCTCACCGAAACACTGAAGGCCCTCCAATCAGAAGAGTTTGAAAGCATCTCTTTAAATAATCTTGTACAAACCACACACCTAGCCACTATGCAGCATTATCACAGGTGGTCAGATATAGCAAATGCAGTTAGAATGAAAACCAGAGGGAGGAATATTGCTTAAAGCAACTCACTTTTACTGACAGAGTACTGTAAGGCAAGGAAAAAATGTTTGTCAGATTTTTTTAAAAAGAAGATTTGCAGCAAGAATGATTCAGAAAGATCTGCAGTTCAATATATTATTGAACTTTCGAAGACACTATCTTTTATAAATCCAATATTTATCTTTTTGTCATATATACAAAAGCTCAACTTAAACAAGCACAAAGCAGACCACAAAATCATGGATTTGCATATGAAGTTTTGTTGATGGTTCATAATCTAGTAAACAAGAGAATGCACATGTTCTGTTACTATAGAGTTACAGTTGACTAGATTTAAACTTAAATATACCCCAAACAGATAAAGAAACCACAAAATACAGATGTGTTCAATATGACTGTTTTTGAAAAAAATCTAACCCATGTTCAACCATGTCCATACACAGGGAACAGAACATTGATAGATGCCAAGAAAACTGTATTTTATGGCCAGAACTAATTTTGCATTTATGGTGAAGGCATCTGTGAAAACAATACTGTGTTCTGACCACTCTACATTAATATTTTGGCCAGAAAACATTGCAAAGCACTGGCTTTTGTCTGCTTTTTAAAGGATATATTTTTAAAGTGGTGATGTACATTAACTGTGAGCCTCTTACAAGATCTCACATCAGGCCACGTTAGAGCAACCAATCATTTCCATAGGAAACAAGGGTAATGGAAAGGTCCCAGCTATGCTAAAAAACCCAGTCGGGGGCTAAGCAACAAAGTCTGCAACCTCTTAGTTCTTCCTTGAGGCAAGAGCACATTTTTACCCCACATTTTCAGACAGCCTTGAATTCTGAAACTAACAAACTCTGCTGTGTTTTGTGGCTTTTCTTCACCTCTGTCTCTGTACAGCATTGGCCTTTCACTGGAAAAACTTTTATGAAAGGGACAGCTGCTATTTCACCAGCGATAATGTAGCACTACTGGTGCTTCATAAAATAAAAGCAGGCTAACATGTGAAAATATGATGCATTGGGATAAAAGGGACAAAGGTACTTAACCACAGTACAGTGTCATGCCTTAGCTTTGCAGGGCTGTAGCATGAGTAGTAACATGGGTAAGTTAAAATTCACTTCTACCTATCCAGGCAAAACTGAGCTGTATTTTTAAAGCCATACAATACTACTCTGTAATTAGAACCCCCAACATGCTAATTTAAATCACATAGACAAGAAGAAAGTTATCTTACATCTACACAAGGAAATGGGACCCAATTAACAGCAGAATAATGACACCATACATATATGTAACCAGTATATTCTGAAAATGAAGCATAAACCATGTTTTTCACATGAAGGTCTTTTGCTGGATGCTTAAATGCACAGTTTTCATGTCTTTTTTTTTTTTCTCCTTTTTTATCCTGTTTTCTCTATGAAAATCAAGCTCTCTGCATAATTAACCAAAACCCAAAGATATTTACATTTTAAAAGCCAATCCTTCACCTTCTGATTTTAAAATGAGTTATCTTGTATCTTGCATATTTTAAAAAAAAGGTCCAGAAAAAGCTTAGATTTGTAATTCAGAATCTGTACTTTGTAAAAATACTTCCCTTGAACATGAAGTCAGTGCTGACCTCTTCAGGTCATTTGTGAATAATAAAATCTTTCTAAAGAAATGTTACTAAATAAGAACCAAAGGAAAACACAAAAAGAAGAAGAAATACATTACCCCTGTATTGTAAAGTGTTGCCACTTTCAAGTACGGTATAGGTTGAAGAAAAACACAGAGGTGTGTGTATCAAAATACATTTTCGTTATGTAGCTACAGAACATACGAAATCTTTCAGTGCTCTGTTGGCTAAAGGCAATATAGTCTCTCTGGCTTTGTTAGTACTGCTGTTGTATACAGGTTTCTTAAAGTACAGTTAGTACCTACAGAGGTGAATTCTAACACATAAGTGTGTGCTATGTTTCGTATGGCAGAAGGTTAAACCACAACACATTTGCAGAAATTTATGACATTGATTTTAAAGAAATCATACATTACACAGCATCTTCAATTCTAAACATAGAAAATGAGATTGTACTTGAAGTGGTGGTTGCTGCAGTACAACTTCAGTTCTTCTCAGATATCAAGAAGGTCCTCTCCACTCTCATCACTCTCCACAGTTAATTGTCTTGTCCACCATTTCTTGACTTCTGATCCACAAGAAGCAGCATCAGACATGGGATTCATTTTGCATACAACAGATTTCATAGTTGAACGTCCACCAAAGCGGAGGTTGACTGAAGATACTGAATGGCTTATTGGTTTGGGGGCTATGAAATTAAATAGAAAGTTCTGTATTAGAGTAGATCTGCTTCTTGAACATTTTTGCTTAGAATTCAGGTATACAGGACTGGGGCAGCTTTAAACTGATTTAGTATAGAAAGAGTAGGGGTCTGTTCTAATGTGTTTTTTTCCCAGCTCTAGCTGTTCACCCTGCTCCCACTAATCAGCTGGTAGAGCAGTATAACTGAGCAGTGCCTCATTTCCTTCTGCGGGGATAGCTGATGCAATAGGTGTCGTCTTATCTGGCTAACTGTAACATACATGGTTTAGGCAGTACTTACATCAGCTGACCTGCTGGCAAAATGGAGAAAGTAGTAAGTGCCAGAAAAAGAGAGGGAAAAGTGCATTTAGAAGGGGCAGCTACACCAACAAAGTGATATTTAACTATGGCCTAGGGGTGGAAGCCAGTACAAGGTGCTGGTGTGGTTTTAGGAAAGCACTAAACCACATGTGTAAGTATATGAAAACCACAACTCATCTTAATGATGCTACTCATGATCTTAAATACATGTCTTTGTTGGATTTGGGGCAGAGTCCTTACCATCTATCGAGCCGTACTGTGCATGGAGGTGACCTTCCTTTTCTGAGACTGTCCACTGAGACGCATTCAAGAGTGACATGGCCAAGATCAGTTCTAAAAAGGAAACCCTGAACTCCTCATTTTCACTTGAAAAACCTATGCAGTTGGCTACAGTAGTACGATTCCTCCTTACCACGTTCCCTCTTTTACTCTTTCTCTCTGTTCCAACAAAATGTTGATCTTCTTTGCTGCTCAGTGACATTTAAATGGAAAACATGAAATGAAAGCTCTCTATTAAGCTGTCCTGTTTCTTGGACAAGTACTCTGGTCACAAAAGCAGGGTTACTGGTACTCATAGCATGACCACCTCTTCTACTCCCGCCTAGATATGATTAACGTCTGAACAGTGGCAGTCTTTGAAGGCAGTGCTCTGACTTGGAATAGAACTGACTGATGACAGCTGAAGGCAGGTTGATGTGCACACACGTAACCTGCTGGTCACGAGATATGGCAGGCAGCAGAGGTCAATATGCACTTTAAGAGATAATATTTCAGGTGGTGGAGACTGCTCTTGAGATAAAGACTTAATAAGGCCTCAGACTGTACCTGTGCACCTCTCCCACCCTCCTATAAGCATCCTCCTATAGGCATAGTCTAGCCTTTCTTTTCTAGCAGACTGTAGTTACTAGAATAACTTGAGGATGCTTCCTGATTGTGAGAAAACAAATGGGAAACTGATTGTACACCTGGCCAATTCCTGGCTAAAATGAAGCTATGAAAATGTATTATTATGGTGTAAAGTATAAATCATACACCTGGTATGCTTAGGCAAGACAAGGCACTCAGAAGTTATTACTGTTGTTACGAAAAACTTCATTCATTTTCACTGTGCTTTGATAAAAGAGAACTCTAAATGTACAACATGCTATCCAAATATACAGGACGGTACAACCGCCAATCCAAAGATCCTGACTAAATGCATGAAAAATTAAAAAAAAACCCCAGCAACCTGTACATGGCAATGCTTGAGCCCATCTTCCAAGCTTTCAGAATTGGGAGGAAGGAGAGAGATTGCTATATTTCAGCATGCGTGAGGGTAGAAAAACCCTGATGTGGGTGCAAGCAGTAGGCAGGAGGTAAAACTGTGAATCATGAAGCCTCTCACGGCCTTGTTATTGTATAGCAGTGATTTGGCATGTAGGGACTATACCCATACACATTTTTCATGTACCTGATGGCAAACGCCACTGTCCAAATTTCCGCTGAGGTTTCCCAGCATCTGCAGAGTCTTGTCGATAGCCACCTCTGTCAGAAAGTGTTGGGCTAAGTAGCTGCTGCTGGCTACTTGTCTGAACAGAGAAAAAAGAAACTCAGTCACAGTTCCTGATCACATAGGGATAATCCTAAGAAGGGTTATCTTTCTATTCTATTCTATTCTATTCTATTCTATTCTATTCTATTCTATTCTATTCTATTCTATTCTATTCCCAAGCTTTATACATGAATACAAACAAAATAGATTGCTGTTTGTTAAGGCAGCACAGTTTCTACTCTTTACTGCCCCAGAAAACTAAGACTAATAAGAAAAAAAAGACCATTTGGGCTCAATTCCATTATACAGTCCCACTGAAGGGTACAAAATTGTTCTCAGTTTTCTACAACAGAGTCCCTAGGTTGTACCTTCTTCATTCCCTACCCTGGAAGAGCCCAGGACTTGTACTCACAGGACGCAGCATACCCAATGTTATCACTCTCAGCGTACAAACCACTTCAGAGTGCTTGAACAAGAAAACTTCAAGTGCCTGAGCCTGTACACAGCTCATTCTAGAGTTGAAAGTTGGTGCTGCCGGAGTTTGCCCTTTATGGTGCTAGCAAGACAGCTAAGCAAGCTGTGGAATTACTGCCTTAGACCATCTTGCCTTTACACCTGAAGACAAAGACTGAAGCAAAACAAGATATTGCTTTCAACTTTTCCAGTTAAAATGATGTTTAAAAAAGAACAAATAAGAAACATGGAAGATTTCTGAACTTATTCGGAGTAACTACATAGTCTTCTGGTTAACGTACCTCTGGCTGTGCACTGTTATCCTGATTAATAGCATTCATATCTTCACTTGGCTGTGTTGTCTCAATGCTGGGAGGATTCAGAAATCGGCTCAACTCCTGCTGTTGACTCTCTCGTAGACTATGGATAATGCTGCATGACTGCTGTTGTTTCTGTCAAGGTACAATATGTGACAACAAAAATGTCTCATTCGTGTGTCACAGTGTTTGATTTTTTTTAAAGCCTTCTAAATATTTAACCAAACAGTGAGCACCAGGTGTGGATACCAGATGCATCGATAAAGCTACATGTATCAGATGGTCGCTATTTGAATAAAGTGACTTCCAACATATGTCTAACCTTTATGTAGGGAATAGAGAATGAAACTTAGAAACTACATTAAGTGGAAGGCAAGTTGCTCAATTTAAACCTAGAGTTTAAAAACATACAA
Organism: Scopus umbretta; assembly: GCA_013400535.1. Classification (NCBI taxonomy): domain Eukaryota; kingdom Metazoa; phylum Chordata; class Aves; order Pelecaniformes; family Scopidae; genus Scopus; species Scopus umbretta. The sequence goes on along the minus strand of VZTL01069303.1, from coordinate 2,048 downwards.
AGTTTTGAATTTATGAGTTGAAAGTTCTTGCAAAGAAAAAGAAACAAGGAAATTGGTAGAGATTCACTAAGAATTACATGCAGGCAATGAAAACATTCTGATTTCTTTCATGGACTTTGGAACAGGCTGTCGATAAAACAGTAGTAAAAACCTTGGGACTAAGTATAGATTTACAGTACAAATAGAAAAACAAAACCACTACCATTATGATCTTACAATCTAATTTGCTTTTAAATTAAAATAAACAGCCCTTAGGAAGGGTTTCACTTTCCTGGGTAGTTTTCACATGCTCCCTCTAGAGCGACTTAGAGACTAACAAGAGAATATATATTTGAAAATATATATTAACTTTCATAATTACATTCAGTTTATAAAAGGTTCATATAATGTGAAATGATCTGAACCATATTATTAGAGTGAAATAAATAGCATATTTACTTTAACATAGTGTAATTCAATATCATAATGAAAAGAACAACAGAGTCAAACAACCCCAGAATTGAGAGCTAATATTGAATTTACTGCCATTATTATTACTGAGATGAGATCAAAAT
>VZTL01069300.1:0-11571 GCA_013400535.1 Scopus umbretta | reverse complement strand
CTCCTCCTCCTCCTCCCGCCGCCTCTCCTCCTCCCCAAACACTCACGTACACACACACACACACACACACACGCACGCTTCCCCTCTCCCTCCTCCTCCTCAAGGCCGAAAAGGCAAGCCAAACCTGCAGCCGACGAAGGCTTTTGGGATTGTAGCGTGTGCACCTTCAGGAACAGTGCCGAAGCCTTCAAATGCAGCATCTGCGATGTCAGGAAAGGCACCTCCACAAGGTAGGTCCGCACCTTTCAACGCGGCTTTCGCTCCACGCTGTGCTGCGCGGACTTGTTGATTTTTTTTCTTTTTTGTTTTTTTTCCTGCTGTTGCCCAAATATCAGCTGGTTGCACTCCCCCTTTCCCCCGGTGCAGTCCTTTCTGTCCCCGTTCAAAAGCTTGTGGATTTTAAAAATTCTCTTTCAAGCGTTTAATTGGAGCTGGAAGACATGTTTTGTGGATGTGGCAGTGACCTGAATCTTTGTGTTGTTCAGTGCTTTTTTTGTTGCTGATGTGCAGAGGACCTTTTGGAGATCCGCGGGCAGCCAGAAATGTTCTGACTGTGGCTTGGGGCAGACAGTTTTCTGTGGTTTGGATGGAGATTTACCTGTGTTTTCTACAGGAGTAGGAATGATTGAGCATTAGGGAGTGAGAAGGGAAACGGCTGAAACTAAGAACAACAACTCCCTTCCCGAGATGTTGATCTCTTGGTGCCTGTTGTCATCCGAAAGGAATCGGCTTTGTGCTCAGTGTGGGAATGGTGCGGATTTCTGAAAGCTTTAGCTGTCAGGTCTCTCCGATTGCCATGCTCTGAGTAACTGTGGAAGTCTTTATGAGATGGTGAAGGTGACATGCAGTGGTTGATTTAATTAAAAAAACCCAAAAACAACAAACACCAAAAACTTGTACTCTCCCAGTTAATGGGTTCAGAAAGTTTGTCCTAGAAGTACCGGTTGGCACTAAAGCAGGCATGTGGTGCTATGCCTTTTCTTTCTTTCTTCTGATTTGTTCTACCATGTTGACTTCCCATTTTGTTCGGATTGTACTTTCCAAATGTGAGTTCCCGTTGCTCTGCTCTGCCAAGGAGGTAGTCCGTAAGATTTCCATTGTGAAAGGCATCGTTTTCCTCCTTTGAGTGAAGCTGTGTATTGAGATGCTCTAATCAGCAGGCTGTTACATGACTTGGCTGTCTTGACTTGATTGACAAAGGAGATGAGAGTGTGTTCGGTTGGTTATTGTTCACGCTGTGCTTTAGACAATGTGAAGTGCCTACATTTTTAATGGGGAGCATGCTTTTGGGCCATTGAAACTCTGTGAGTTACAGCAACAGGGTGCTGTAGTGCTTCACAGTGTGTTTTATGATGCATGTCTGTTACAAGTATCCCTATGCTTTTTACAAAATATACAGTGGTGTTGAACTTTAAACAATTTTAAATAGCGTAGTTACAGCATTGAATAAGGTCGAGCTTTTGGGGCAGTAGTGTTCTGTATGCACCTAAAGCTGATTCCCCACTCGTTTTGTTCAATCTTATTTTGTCATGCAACTAAACCTTCACAGCACGCTTGATTTCTGTGGTTTTCTGTTTCTTTGGCTTCCCCGTTGGCTCAGGTGAAACACATTGATCCTGTAGTCACCTGGTATTTAACTGTGCTACTACAGTGCGTAGCCTTGCAGTCACCGAGAGTTCTCACTGTGTCGCGTCAGGCATGTGCATGGGTGTTTGTAGGAGGAGAGTCTTAATGAGATGTGGGAGCTCATATGGGTTGTATCTTGTATCAGACACGATCATTTTCATATGGCCACCATGCTGATGTTCATTTTGAGAGCAGCAGCTTTCTCTTGTCTGCCCTTATTTTTTTTTTTAATGATAATTTTCAAACTGTTTGTTGAGGTAGTAGGATGTTTTGTCTTTTTAAAGGACCCTTAAGAGGGTTAGCAGTTGGTGATTCCAGGTTAAGAGCTGTAGCCTTACTTGCAGATGTGATCCTTGGGTCTAGAACATTATACTTCTGTTTAGCTTTTAATGGGCTCTTATGAATGGCTTCTAATTTTAATTCATTTAATTCATCAGCTTTCTATTCATTTTTGCTGCTTTTTAAATTGCTTTTGTTTGTAGAATTTGAGAAAGTATTTAAAATATTCAATAGACCATCATGTCTTCTTGCATATTTATGTCATTTATGAATAAATATAACCAAAAGCAGGAGTGATTGAACGTTGTGAGCGAGCGTGGCATGTTGAGAAGACCTGGGAGGTCAGAGTTCTTTGTTGTGGTATTGCTTTGAGTGTTACAGTATGTGACGTACGAGTTGATGCCGGGGAAATTCTTCAGAATTTTTTAAATAAATGACTGATGTAATGATACTTAATGAGTTATGACTTGATAATTTATTACTTGAAATATAAGGTGTCTGATGAGCTTGACTTTTAAGTTGCAATTTGACAAGTTGATGACACTTCCACGTGTAAAATTGCCTTGCTTCATTATGGCTTACTTCAGTAACACTTATCGGAAATTTATCAAACTCGCTTTTTAACAAACTCAACAAAGTAGTGAAAGACAGGCATCGTAGATGTGATGGTGAAGCAACTGGTTTTCATCAAGTTATTGTGTGCAATCACAGTATGCCCAGTTTTTTTTATGAAGATCTGGTATGACCTATACCCCCCTCCACTGCGAAGGCAGTTATTTGCTGTAGAATTTACTTTGGGTGATAAATATTCTCTGATTTGAGAACTAGTTAGGACGTTAGCTAATTCTCACCGCGTGTATATTTTTTCAGACTCAATGTAATCTGTTGCTGTGTGGGAGGGGTGGCAGCAGTTCAAAGTTTTACTTCTCAGATCCAGCTATCCCCTTTCCCTAGGATCTCATGAACGGAGCTTCAGATGCAGCAAGTTTTAGAGTCGATATGCCAAGTCAAAATCACTGTAGATGCTAAACAGTTAAATTGCACCTGAATACTTTTTCAAGGGGCTGTTTATAAATATTTCAGTTGCACTTTTAAATAAAAATGAGGTCAAATCCATCTCAAGAGAATTGGGAGTTGTCGTGCAAAGATTACATTAAACCTGTAGTACTTACTTGAATAATATCTCACTAACTCCCTTTCCTCAGCTTTATTCCTGCTATTTTATGGTTAAATTTTATTACGCTCTATTTAGGCAAGTATCTTGAGTTTTTCTAGGTTTTCCTTCTGTGAGGATCATGACAAAGATACAAGCTTTGTTCAACACAACGTTCAGTTGGGCAAGACAATGATTTAACTGGCTTGCTTGGGAGTGATGTGTTTGCTGGGGTGTACAATGCTTTTTTGTTTCTTTCCCAGAGGTTTTTGTATTGGTGTAATGGTGCAGGGAACTGGTGCCGGCCACCAGTTCCACTTGGCGTTCTGCGGCTATTCTGGTGGTTTGCTCTGGTGTAGTCCTACACCAGCTCCTGCATGCAGGAGAAGGCTTGAATTAAAACTGCTGCTGGGAAGTTTGCTCCACGGTCTTGTGTTCCTTTCGAATATCCATTACCTCTTCAAACGTGGAAGGAAAGTTTACTTTGGATTTCCTAGGAATGTGAGGGCAGAATTTGGCCTCGTATTTCCCATTATGGGGAGCTGTGTGTTCCTATTTGAGGGTAAGCGATAGCTCCCTGTTTCCATTTGTTTTTCTTAATGGTATTCTTGCTCCTCTTCCCCTTTGGTTCTCTGATGGTTTACATATGTTGCGTTCCTGTACACCTCTTCTTGTAGCTTCCTCTCTCCTCCCAGGCACGGCCGCATGGAGTGTTTCTGCATGGGATTGCTGTCAGACATCATTGTGAAGGGCAATATTTCCCCCCTCCCTCTGATTTCACAGAGGTAGTTACTATTTTCTGCATCTTTCCTTTTGGATGAATAGGCAAGCGGTGCAGAGCTGCTCTGATGTTAATTTCTCTCTAACTTTAGGATAAGTGCTTTCCTTTTCTGAAACTTCACATCCTCTATCATGAATGTGCCTTGATTACAGAGAAACGCACTAAAAAAGTCAGTGGAAGACGCGAGAGCAACAACTGGATGTCTAACATGCAAATTAACAAAACAATGGGGCTTTTTAGTACAAAATTAACAAGTTGTAGCATGTGTGTCCTCTGCGAGGCATGCACTTAATGAGCGTTTCTGTTGTATTTGTTGCTAATACCTGTATGCCTAAAGTGCATGGTTTGGAGTTTGCATCAAGTGATCTGAACATACGTTTCATTGTGGAGCGCTCAAGGAGTGTACGTCAGTAGTGCTTCACTTCTTTGCCATCCTTATTTTTGAGGGGAGGCTGAGCAGAAACCATTCATCATAATTCTAAAATGAATTTTCTCTTGCATGGAACAGGTGTCTTGGATAGATACTGGCCTTTGTTCCCCTTCGGTTCTCCAGAACGTTCCTTTGCATGTTTACAGGATCGAAGTTAGCACCTTGAAGGACGTAAACTACTGTCCATGTCACCATTGAAAAGTATTCTCTTGTTCTGCATCCAAGCTGGGCTGACCAGAATAGACACCAGATAGTCCTGCTATTCCTGGAATGAGGAATCAGGCTTATGATCCTGACCTCCATACAACTAGTATATGCCCTGCTTATTTGCTGTGTATTTGCAGGACTGTTCTAAAAGTGCTTGGCTTGTTCGGTAGCTGTGGTGTGGGTTGGAAGCAAAGTGGTTTCATTCAGTTCTGTCAAGTTAAATAGCTTTCCCCTGCATTAAGGTGGGTTTTATTTAGCATCATAGCTGGCCTCCAAGTGGGTTATTTTCTTTTAAAATAGAGTATGTGACTCGTCTGGAGAAAGCTGTTGTGGAAGGGACATTGGCGCCTTTGCTCGAATATTTGTTTTACTCATTGGTCATTTAGATCTATGGTTAAATCATCCCTATTTTTCCCCATTGATGGCTGAAGTTAAATGGCAGTTGGATCAGGTGGAGCGGAGCGTGGTCTGTACCAGCCTGGAATCGTGCCAGTAGCTCCACGGGGCCATCCAGACCCTGAGGATGTGTCCCCTCGGGGACTGCTTTGCTGGTAATGGGTGACGAGAGCAGCGTAACTCTGCCTAGGTGGTTGGGAGAGCTGGAATGCGTGATACCTGTTTGCAAAACGTTTGCCCACATGCAAGGAGTTCTTCAGAGCTGTGTTGCCTCATACCTTGTTTACCAGCACTGTCTAGAAGTAATTAGCTGTTACTTTCTGAATTTGTAGATGAGGGCTACTTCCGCTAGGTCTGGCAAACCCACCAGGGCATGGGGACGAAGGGCAGGAAGAGCCTTTTGCAAACATAGCATTTTGCAAGTGGACAGTGCTGATGGTTCACAGCAAGCCCCGAATTCTGGGGCTGTGGTTTGCTGATAGACTGAGTTTGACTTCATGACTCATATTGCTGGACCCCAGGTGCCTCAGCCATGTGGCTTGGGGTATTGATCCATTATAATCTGACTACTGGTACAGATTCACACTACACTTTTTTTTTTTTAACTAGCATAGAATTAGTCTGTGAGGCTTCATCTGAGGAGATGAAGCTGTTCAATGTCAGATCAGCTATTATCTGTTGTCCTGGTACAAGCAGAACACTGGCATAAGGTCTCCCTGCGTCTTGTACTTGGGCTGTTTGAAAGAAAACAAGAGTTGTGTCCTGATTTGCTCTTTGCTGGTGTTTGGCTCTGGCATTAATGATCTCATTACCATCACCCCAGGATTTCTCTTGGGTCTCAGCACCTCTGGGAAATCATTCTGAGCAGGGAGGATCCTCAGTGTTGACGTGCAACACCTTGGCAATACCCCTTCACTATGGTTGCCAAATTTGGGTGCCTGAGATGCTGTAGGTGACAAACACAGTGGGTGCAGTGGTGGCTGCTGTGACTCACTTTGCTTCTACCACTTGGATGGCATCCTATTAAGGAGTAACAAGCTATACCTGTTGTGGTGCTTTTTTATTGTGGGGGAAAGTCTTTATGTTAAATAACATGGTAAAAATCTGTGTTACAGTTTTCATGTGGATTACCCATTTGGGTTAAATAACTGGATGGTAGGGTTTAAAGATTGATCTCTGATTTCTGTTGGAGACTGTATAAAGATCTAATAGATAAACTGCAACACGGAACGTGTTAATCTAGCGCTGCTAATATGCAGCATGGATATTATTCATTTTTTCCCTTCCTCCATAGACTGCTTTTTTGGGAGACGGGCATCTAAATCAAAGTGTGTATGTGTATGTAGGAGGAGAGGGCATGTAACTTTCTTATTGCTGTAAACAGAGGTTGCCTCCACTGGGATACTGGCCCTGGCTCTCGGCAGGTCCTTGTGGGGAACTGGTAGGCAGAGGAATGCCGAGCAACTTTTTCTGCATGCCTTTCTTAATTGCCTTGATTGTTTCATGTTCCCGTCAGCTGGCTGCGGAGGGGCTGCTGCATTTGCACGATTGGCGTGGTGTATTTGCACGCTGATGTGGGTTCATCTAATAAGGGGAACCTTGTATGAACTGGAAATAGAAACGTGTTTGTGCAGCGTTGACGGGTGCAATAGCCGAGAGGAGGGAGGCGGTGGATGCAAAGCACGGCTCTCCGCGGCCACCCTCGGCTCCTGCGGGATCTTGGCTGACTGTCCTGTGCTGCCTGTTAGTGTTCCCCAGCAGCTAGTAGTGCTGCAGGGCTACGTTTTGGCCGAGCTGTTAGGTCCCTGAAAGCAACGCATGGGACGCAAGACCAATGAGGATTGAAGGTTGGTAGGTAACATGCTATGGGCTAGAAGGGTTGTTTTGGCTGGCCACATGCAGCTTTTGTGCTATAGCCTGGATACCCCTGCCGTAACTCCAGGCTGATCATGAACCAGGTGTCGCTTGCGCTCCAGCTGCTGCAAGACCTGCTTTGCGTGAGCAATGTGAATTAAACAGCTTTGCTCTTGGTAGGCTCACCGTTCCTTGCTGCGGCACTGCTCCTTTTCTTCCTGCTCCATTGGGCTTGAATGAGCAGACAGGTCCTTCCAGGGTCCCTTGGTGAGAAACACAGAAGTTCATGGCACTTCTGGGGAGTCCTGATGGTGTGCAGGAATACAGCAGCAAGGCGAGAGAGAAGGCTTGCAGAGTGGTCCTGCATTAGGCGAAGGATGCGTTCTGCTTGTCCTTTGTTATGTGCATCTCTCCTTGTCTGCGTAATTCTTCTTACAAGGAAACCCACTGACCTATTTTGCGGGATTTCGGGTGGTTCTTTAGGTTAGTGGGTTTCAGTCCCACAATGTAGGTCACTCGCAAGGTGCGCTGGAGTTTCGTAATGCGTAGCTCTGACCTGAAATAAGATTCATACACGCGCTCTCTGTGGCTGTGTCTTACAGCTGTGCTTTACGTCTCTCTTGGCACTGGCTGCCTCCTTCACAAGGTAAAAGGAGAAATGTGGGCATTTCCAGAGGGAAGGAGGAGCCTTTGTGAGGATTTATTTAAAGTGTGTATTTCAGACAGGTAAGGGCAAATTATCATTATTGCCACTTCATGTTTATTAAGGACATGGCAAAAAAAGCAGACCACAAAAACTTAGTAACCTGTACATGCTACCGTACGTAGAAGTCCGGAATTACACAATATAACAGAAACAACGTGGAAATGCCTCTGTGACATTTATGTAAGTTCCTTTTCCAGCTGACACATGCTAAATACATTGATTGTCTCTTTGTGCAGACAGATTTTCTTTATACCAGCCAGAGCTCCTTTCACACCTTTTTGGTACATCTGGAGGTATGACCAAATCCTTAATGTCGTTCTTCCCATAAGCCAGCTATTAATTAGGAGCATGTTCTTTGTAGCAGAGTGCTAATTGGTACGTCAACAAATTCACTGCCTGTTAAACGTGGGAAAGAGTGTAATTCTGACTGGCTCAGATATAAATGAGAGGGAGAAGCATCACTTCTTGCTGGTCTGGTGGGTTTTGTTTGACACTTCAGTAACTCGGTGTCTTCAGAGAGTCAGGTGAATCTCAACTCCTTCCTGGAAAAAAACAAAACTGACTGGCTAAAACTGGGCGATGTTTTGTTAGAATTTTATTATTGAAGTGCTGCCTGAAAGTTAAAAGTACACCCATAGCCAATCTTCTGTTAACTAATACTGGAAATGCATGAGAAAAAGGGGTTGTAGGGATCTGAAGTATGGATCGTGAAACCCGGAGACCTCATTTTGAGCCGTATGTGGTCTTATTTGAGACACTGGCCTGGGATTGTGGAGTAACCATCTATGCTACAAGGATCAACATACTAAAAATTTGTAATTATGTTCTTTACCACAGAAGCACAAGCCTTGTAATAGTCAAATTGATTTTAACCTTCTGACTGATAAACATTTTGAAGCATACATCTTATGGCAATTTGCTGAGAGCTGAAATGTTCCACGTTTAAGTAAGCACAGTGTATGCTTTATGTCAGTTGCTATATGGAGGTGCAAACTTCCAGAAACTATATTTACAACTTAGATGGGAATATGTTCACGAGTTCTAGAAACTTTAGTTTGAGCATCTTATGAGATTGGTTGTCTGTAAATAAAATGGAAGCAAAACAAGTCAGTTTTGGATTCTGTTTAGGGGTAAACAAGGAATAAATGTTTAGACGTGTTTTCTCAAGCAGATTGTTCTCTGGGATTTCAGAATTATGATGGATTGCTTGCAACATGCAGAGGTGCTAAGTGAGACAAAATATCTTGCCTGAGATAAAGCTGCCTTCTTCAGATTTATATTGTTGAGTAGACAGACATGAGACTGATTATAATCTGAAATATTTTTCCTGAACTAAATTATTTTTGTGCGGGTGGAACTATGTCCAGGTAATTCATGTGCAATTTAACGTGGTCGAATAGGGGAGGTGGATGGAGGATGTGGAAGTACTAGGATTTGGTGGCTTCAGTGAAGTTGCAGAGTTGATCAGAACGCTGCCTGATGAGTGTGGGTTACCCCCTGCGCCCTGGTCCCGCACCCGAATGTGCAGCGTTATTGGAATTAAAGGGTTTTTTTTTTAATTTAATAGGATTATTCCCTTTTTACGGTTTTATTTTCTGTGTACGGAATAAATACAGGGAAGGATTTGTATTTTCTTTCAGCACTATTTGTAGGTGTCAGTGGGGATAGCATGATGTTAGTGTGATATAAACCTGCATCAAGAGGCTGGAACTCGCCCTTTAGTAAATCAGCTAGCTAAATAAGTACCTAAAAACGCCATTCTTTAATCTGTGTGGTTGTATTCAGTGTCTGTGTTTTAATTTGACCAAGAAATGTATGCCTGTGGTAGGTGTTTCATTCCTTTGTTTAAAAAAAAAAAAAAATCCTCTAGATTAGCAGAAGGACTAAATCTTATTTGTCCTGCTCGGACAAAGCATGCATATATGTTCAGGTTGTTGGAAATGCGTGTTTCTGCTGAAACATTTGGCTCTAATTATATATCTTGGAGCTCTTATTCTGAAAGCGCTTTCACTGTTTTTTTGGAAGTGGTACTGAGCACTTTCTCTTCCCAAGATGAGATTTCAGTAAGAGAGGCAATACATTGATGGACGATGGCCCCGTGATGGAGTCAATCAGCCAGTGCAGTCATTTGTCTCCTGGGGATACAGGGTAGAGCACATCATTAGCAGCAGAAGGGGAGGCTTTCCTCTGCGATGCTAGTAGGGCGAGGAAGCTCTGGTTGGAGCCTGTTTGCTGCTATCGCTCGGTTATTACAGGTGCCTTACGGAGAAACAAAACCATTTGTTATCTGTAACAGTCATGGGTGTGGATCAATTTAACAAAAATATTTAAGAAGCTCTAGGAAATGTTTCCAATTCAGTGTGGTATTAGCAATTTGTAAACCTCTATCGCCTAAAACGGCTTGTTATAAAAATGGTGAATTAGTTGGGGGGAATTATGTGCAGTTTATTGGTTTAACACACAAGTAGCTTGACTTGTGTAGGAAAGACAGGCAGCTGCCCGATGCCAGTGTGGGATTTGAAGGATGGTGTGGCTTAATCAGAGGAGAAACGTTGGAAGTGAAGCTGGTGGGTTGCAGAAGCTCCTCTAATAGTGTCTGACGGCATTGGGTTTCCGTCAAAGCAAAAAGCAAGCCACGTGGCAGCGATGGCGGGTGGCTTGTCCGAGGGATGGCTGGGTGGTGTGCTGTTGTGCGGTGACAACGTCTCACCCCTTCCTTCTTCCCCCAGCTTTGTATGCTGAGCGTGACGTCGTATGGGATATCCCTTGGGTAGGTTGGGGTCAGCTGTCCTGGCTGCGTCCCCTCCCAGCTTCTTGTGCCCCCCAGCCTGCTCACTGGTGGGATGGGGTGAGAGGCAGAAAGGGCCTTGACTGTGTGTAAGCGCTGCTCAGCAGGAACGAAAACATCCCTGTGTTATCAACACCGTTTCCAGCATAAATCCAAAACATAGCCCCATGCTAGCTACCATGAAGAAAAATGAACTCTGTCCCAGCCAAACCCAGCACACTCTCCGCTCCTTATTTCATACCATTTACGTCATGCTCAAGTCTCATACTATCCAATACATTCTCATTACCCACCACCACCCTTCCCATCCTTTGATATAATACACAGATATCATTCCCTTAGTCTATGGACCATCCCCATGAAACGTGTTTAAAATGTCCATAAATGTCCACAAAATGTCCATTTAGTCCATGACTTTGGGCTCCATCTGTTATGGTGGTCACTGAAGACAGGAGAGGTGGTGTGTTGTATGGAGTTAGTGGGCACCAAAGCCAGCTCAGGTTGGGTCACTGCTGCACTTGCACTGCTTCTTGTAAGGCTTGTCCTCCCTTGGTTCAGGTGATTCCTGCTATAGTAATGCCTATAGCATGCAAGTCAAATCATGGGTTACAACAATTTAAAGGTATTTCCATTACAGTCTCCACCCCGGCCCCTTTGGACCGGACCGTAGGGTTTAACATTGCAATGAAGTCCTCCCCTTGCCCCTGCTCTGGCTTGGACCTATCCACAGACTGCAGTCCCATAGGGGTCTACCTGTTCCAAGTGGAGCCTTATCTGTGAGCCACAGTCTCTCCAGGGGTATACCTGCTGTGACATAGACTTCTCCACAGCTGTGGCTGCTTTGAGGTGCACCTGCTCCAGCGTGGCCTTACCCACAGCCACAGACCTGTCAGAAGTAAACCTGCTCTAACATGGCCTTACCTATGGCTGCAGTCCCTCCAGGGGCATGCCTGCTCCATTGTGGGCTTACCTGTGGCCACAGGCTTTGAGGCGTTCCAGCATGACCTCATGCACAGCCACTGATGCTTCAAGGTGTACCTTCTCCAGCGTGGACTTATCCTTGGACCACAGTCCCTTCAGAGGTATACCTGCTGCAGCACAGACATAACCACAGCAAAAGACGCTTTGGGGTGTCCTGCTCCTGCATGGACTCACCCACAGGTCACCGTCCCTTTGACTCGAGTTCAGACTGGAGTCCCAGCCTGTCCAGTACAGCAGCACAGAAGCAGCAGTGATGCCCTGGCCATCTGCCAGCCCAGGCACATGGCCATTGCTGTTATCAAAATGTTCCCAGGCACAGCAGCATAAGATGATAAGCATTGCAGCGCTACAGCGAGCAGCGAAAGCAAAA
>VZTL01069299.1:0-17890 GCA_013400535.1 Scopus umbretta | reverse complement strand
GTTTTCACAATCCTCTTTTTACAGCTATCTGGAACTCTTCTCCACCTTACATAGTGCACAGAGACTTTTCTAAAAAATATTCTTTTTGGCTTTTATCAAAATTGCACCCAAAGGTTTCAAGCATATAACACACCAAAGAAATGGCTTCAGTCTCACTGCTTGGTCTCCCCAGTTACAAGTTTTGCAACTATTTCTTGAAATGGGACTTGGAATCATCTTCTTGGTGTTCTCATGATAGATATGCTCCTGGTGCAGGATGCTTCTCGGAAAACTCATCTGCAATTCTCCACCATCAGGCAGAACATTTGATGACCAGAATATCTTCTAAATGCTTTCACCAGGTCTACTGCTTACCTTCAGCTGCTGGTTTATCTCAGTGGCTCTCTGGGGTCTGTATTTTTCTCATGACTGATACTTTGACACAGATTGCACTTCTGTGGCCTTGTCAGTGTGCCTTTTCAGTAGGACTCGGACTTTCCCATCGGTGCTTAGTGGCATCAGTTCTCAGAGTTTGGTTCTGTGTTTTGGTGCAGCTGTGATTTGCCCGTCATATTTGGCCCTCCCCTAGACACAAAGATCTGCAGCGAACTTCAAACCACTGGTTCCCTTGGCTTGTCCTAGACATTGCTGTTTGCTGGAGATGAAGTATGTGTGCCTCCATAGGAGTGGAACTTCACAGTGACATTTGACAGTGTTTGTAGTACCTAAGCTTTTGAAAAACAGGACAGCAAGAAAGCAGAAGAGCAAACATAACTCTTGTGGTAAGGGAATGATGAAAATGGCAGAAACATGATACAGGTAGAGATGGACTACTACAGATTTGAGGTGTGTGTGTTTCCTACTCCCCCATTTCCCCACCCCCCTCCAACTAACTGCTTCAGTGTGTGCTTTATTCTTAAATATAGGGATTATCCCATTGGCATAACTGGGAGTGCACACTGTTTCAGATCAGGCTGTCCTACAGCACCTTGCTGGTTTAAAACACTGGTGGCCCCGGACATGCAGCATCACTGGTGTGCTGCTGAGCCCTGTCCCTCCAAACCTGGAGCTGTACTTTGCTTGCAGATTCCCAAAGGGAATGCAGCAATGCCCATGATCTCTGGTTCCTATGGCATTGGATCAAACTCAGCATTGGTACGCTCTATAAATACCTGCATGTGTATCTGTATGTAACATCTTTGTGTGTAATCTCTTCCTTCATACAGATTTTTCTAAAAACTGTTCAAAGGAAATAAGTCTCCAAGTGATTTAAAGAAAGCATAAATGACAGGCTTTTTCCTGTGCTTGGCTGAGTCGCATACAATGTGCACAATTAACAGGTGCACGGTGGCAAACTGCACTCAGCAGGCAATGCTGGGTAGGTTTCAGAATCCTGAATGTTGAATGAGCTCCTTCTGTAGCACAGGGTTTGAAAGGATCAGCGAGATACTGAGCAGCTCGGTACCTCTTTCATTCGCCTGTAATTCTTGCCTCTGGATAAGCACCTCTCTTAACTTTGCAGGTTTTCTAGGGAGAGATGCAGACCTCGTACCTGTTCTTTTCCTCCTTGTGCTGACAATGCAGCCACAGGCTTCAGCTGGAGCTGGAGTTGTCTGTATATAGCTTCCTTGTTTGAGTCAAAGGTGAGATCCAGCCTAGCTCTTGCCTTTTAATCTGTTGCTGGGCTGGGCTGGCATCTGGTGACGTGTAGAGCTAAGCTGGCTGCAGCGAGTTAATAGAGAAGATGAAAGGTGTCAAACCCCTGCAGAATGGCTCAAGTACTTGCGGTGTCTGACCCATATCCTGAATGCTGAAAAAAAGATGATAAAGCTGCCTCACAAGAAATTACAGAAATTTTTCCTTAAAAAGGTAAAATGCTTTTTTTGCTTGCTGCTTTGCTTGATTGAATTAGGTTGATGATAAAGTTTGACAATTGTGTTGGTGTTGCACAGTCAGCCTTGTGATTTCTTTGTGCCGAGATGCCTCAAACTGTTCTCTTGATGTAATGTTTTTCTTGGCTTGTGGTCTGGGACACATTGAGAATCACCTAAACTGTGCTTGAGCAGCATGCTACATGGGTTAGTTTGATTACAGCTGCAGTTTACAGGTTCTGTCACCCTGTTGTGTTACGCTGCCTTTTAACGTTGATTCTTGACACAGTGGCACCGTATATTCTGAATCTGTCAAGCAATTTTAGTGCTAAGTTGTTTGCAGTGTAAGAGAGAATGCTTCTCACTGACTGGTACTCATTTAAAAAAACAAAGATGATATTAAAAGGTGATGTGCATGTATTCTCTGCGTAGGCTGTATATTTGTTTTCAAATATACCCATATAACTCGGCAGAAACATGGAGATATCTAATAGAAAACAATTACTTTCAACTAGAACTCTGTTCAAAACTACCCCTAGATCATATTTTTCTATTAAGCACTATACCTAGCTAGGTATTGAGTGCTGTAGTAATCAGCTATCTGAAATAACATTCTTTAATGTCTGTATTACCTGTGGATCCTGTTTTGGCAACATAGAAACATTTATCCCATAGGTTATGAAAATGTGGTATGAAATGAAAATGTATATTCTGGGTTTTTTTCCCGCTCCCCGTCCTTTTCATCTTGGCTACTCATACGCACAGTTTATTAGTGGTTGATCAGAAGCATAGTCTGTTTGTTCTGTAGAGCATCTCAATTTTTAGTGCAGGGGTCTCGCAGTTGTGGTCAGTTGGAGTTTTGCATTTTCACCATGCAGTATAATTTCACATGTATGGGATTTCATACTATCTGTAATATGCTGCTTCAGAATAAAATATTCAACTTGGTTGTATTCTAACTAAAACAATTTTAAAGAAGTAAAAGAGAAGATAGTCGTGTTTCAGTGCCAGTTAGAATCTGGCACATAGTTCACTGAATTTTGGTACCTTCACAGGTGCAGATGGTTGGTTGTACCTCTTAGTCTGGAGTAAATTTCCAGCATTTAAATGCTGACATCAATGTTATGCTGTTGAACTGTCCTTTGGGGGTTTCTTATGTCAACTGAAAAGACTTTTTTCTCTTTTGCTAGAGTATATACTCCTTACTGCTAGCAATATCTGATCAAATGGTCATAATTCCACTGGGATAAAACTGGATTTCCCATTATACTCTTGCAGATAGGACTGAAAGCACCCAATTGGTTAATGTGGGTTAAAGTGCGAGAAGGACAAATTATCCTAGATTTGATTTTAATGTAGTTGCTGAAAATATTTGAGCTACTGCTTTGAAGTGATAAAGTGAAGGTGGGTGCAACCAAGAAGGCGATGAGTATAATTTAACATGCGAATAGCAGTGGGTCGTTGATAGTCTTGTAAGTCCCATAGCAACTTGTTCTCTCATAAACATGTGTCTGGTGCCACACAACAGAGATATAGAGTACGATTCATGTACTTGCCTGTGTTGATGATTCATGTTATTTCTCTGGAGGTGGATGGAGTATTTTCAGAAAACTATGTATTTATTTGTGGTAACACGTGAGACAAAATTGGTGAAAATATCTGCAATCCTTCTGAGAGTTATATGTTCGTTCAGTTTGTACAGGCCTTTTTCTAAATGCTGGGAAAGGGAGGCACCACAAAACAAGTGGCTAGATCTTGCTCTCTGCTACACGTGCATACCTCGGACTCAAGTGAGTGCATGAACATATTAGGACAGAAACTTAACTCAGACTGGTCTTGTGCTTTGATTTAAGTTACAGGAATCAACAGTCTATGTGATCCCAGATTACCTGATTATACTACAGCTAGTTAGTGTTGAGAATTTTGTTTCCCTTCTTTCTTGATGACTGTTGCATGTGAGCAGGCAGTTTTGTGATTGGGAAAAAAAGAAAAAAGTAATCAATTGGAAGGTAAATTAGGTGAGCTACATCTCTGGTGGCTAGGAAGAATTAATGGATATCTTCTGAGGATTTTTGCTGTGATAGTCAGATATGCAGTTCAGCTAATGACTTTTTCCTTTACTTATGTGGCCACTATCACAACAATGTCTTTTTGAAGCAACTTTTGAAAAGGAACCCATCGCTCCCTTCTTACTTCTGTGAATAGAACTTTACAACTGTCTACCTGATGGCTAGCCTACCTGAATATTGTTCAGATATTGGTTCAGTGAGGTAGTTGAAAGAACATGCTTGTAATTTTGCATATGAAAGAATGTCCTAAATTGTCAATTTTCTTAAAATAATAAAATGTAGATCAGACCTTAGGATGGTCCTGTGTTTTCTGGGAAAAAGCATCTACTGAAGAATGACACCAAATTTGACTATTGCAGTGAATGTCTCCTTTGGAGCTTACTCTTCAATACTACGTACTGAAGAAGTTGAACATCTCAACAAGCTGAGTAACATCTGATATTTTTGTAGGGACCAGCAGTTCCTAGGCAAGTGAATGATTCTTTTTTACATACATGAGGGGTCTTTTCAGAGTTGAGCCTTTAGTGGCTGTGTTGAAAACATGACTTTGCCCTGGAGAGTGACTGAAAACTGGCATACTGTGTTTCAAGCTCACAATGTTACTCAGTGGTTCCTAAAAGAACTGTTTTCCAGGACAAACAAAAATTAACTGGTGACAGTACATCTAATAACCTCGCTGACTACTGAACTTTGAAAGAACTGTTGCCTTTCTAAAGAAAGGATAGCTGCTTAACGTGTGAGAGTGTCCTTCCATGTAGATTTATCTGTGCAACTCTGTCTCTTCTAAAAGGTTTGTCTGAAACAATCATGCAAAGGCAAAGAGATGTTCCTCCTATAGTGTAATAATATTGAAGTAGGATGCTTTATGAAATCAGTATGTGCAGAAAATTCAGTATCACATAGGCTGTTTGATCCAAGGAATGGATATGAAAATCATTGCTTGTAGTAAACTATAATTTGGGTAGTAAAGTACAATTCAGTAATTGAGTCAGCAGGAAATAAAAAGCTAGTGAAAAACATTTGGATTTGAATGGCATTCTGGCAGAGAAAAATAGGTTTTATTAAAAATGGGTAACTTAGAATTTCACCGTTTAAGAGCAAGGCGTAATCTCTGCTAATATGAGAAAAGCATTTAAGCAAAACAAATTAAGACTTCAGCTGATGCACTCTTTTATAGGGATCTGGTGCTGTAAGTGCTGATTGTATGATTTATGGAAATGCATATGTTCTTTATGGCATTAAGATGGAGGATTTATTATTTTTTTTTTTTTCAATGTTGTGAAAAACTATTTTGGTAGTGACTGCAGTATTGGTAGAATATTGCTCTGTTACAGCTTGTGATAAATGTCTCTGCCTTTTCCCTATTGCCACCAATAGATGTTTCTGTCCATAGGGAATGTATGACTGAGATGCTGATACAAAGGAGACCAGAATGAAAAGATACACAGCACCAAAGGAATCTGACAGTGCAGACCTCTTAGATGCCTTTCCATACATTTGCATGTATGAGTCATGCATATGGGCAAAGTATTTTGTGAGCATGAGTGTTTCTGGGGTTTTTTTTGTATGTTATATAAAGCAATATATTTCATACACATCTATAAGGTTAGCTTTGTCATATGTGTGCTTGTTGTCTATTGTGTTCTGAGGGACCTAGTCAGTTGGTTGAGTTGAGGGACTGCTCTACCCTGGTGATGCTGCCTGTCCGGTTTTGGTGAGGGGCTGAAACCCTTCAGAACGGATGGGTATTCAAGTCATCTCCCTCCCCTTGCAGACACCTCCTGTGATATTCAGTGTCACAGTTCCTGTCCTTGTGATGACATTGGTCATACAAGGTCAGCTCTCAGAAGCCTGAGGAATTTTAGTGGTGTTTAACTGGCTTGTATGTTACTATGTGACTACTGCAGGGCCTGTGTGTTAAGGTATTGAAACATGCCTGATCTGGCAAATAGTCTGCTGCTCTTGTGACTGGGACACTTCTTAGAGAAAGACAAGGGATAGTCTTCTCCAAGGATGTTGGAGAGTGTGGAAGGCATGAGAATTCATTTGTGGACCTGTTTGAAATGAGTGTGTGTGGGGGGTTCTCTTGTGTCTTGTCTCTTAAATAACCCACTAATAGGGGTGTGTGCGTGTGTATATACAGAGGATTTTTCCTATATCTGGAGCAGAGAAGGTACATGTTGTCTCAGTTGTCACCTGGAGTCAGCCTCCTTGGCTCAGTCAGCAAAGATCCAGGTGTTTGGTTTGTGAGGGCTCTGATTTTGTGTATTATGTTGGCCCATCATGGTCCCTGTTGACATTGCTTTGTCTCATAAGTAAATGCTAATGAATCTTCATTTTACTATTGTGAAGACTAAGACAGAAAAGCAAAATTACTTCAGCTTGGCAGTTGTAGGGATGCTGCTGAAGCTGGGTATGGGAAAGGAGTCTTTCTGTTATTCTCAGCCTACGCTGCCTCAGGCAGTTAACTGCCTAGAGCTGTTGTAGTCTGGAGCCTGCAAAGCTGCTGACTGGGTATGAGGATGACAGGTGACTAAGTACGAAGACCTGGGGCTAATCAAACCAGATATCTTCCCCATGTGGCAAGGGGAGGAGAAAAGGTTGGAGCTGGGACACCAGATTGGGGCAGAGCTCTGGAAAGCCAGCCTTGTGTTACTGTTGGCAGCTGCTGGGGGGACTTGAGGGTTGGGGCAGGCTGGAGAGTGCTCGGTTTGTCACTTTTGCATATGTGGGGCCAGCTACTGCCCTGTCGTCCTTACCCTGCATTTTGCAGCATCATGTATCTGCCTTTCTCTCGGGCTGTGGTATAGGCAAGATTGGGCAGGGGAGAAGGCTGTTTTGCCACATACATCAGTCTGTTTCTCTAGACAACCACCTGCTTTCCTTAAGTCTAGAGTTGACTCCAATGCTGTATTATCTCCCAGTGCAAATTGGTGTTAAGAAATAACAGTAATCTTTTGAATGTAGAGTATTAACTTCAAGTCTATAGGTGTCTTTACAAGGAACCTTGCTGAAAACTGTACTCTAGAAAGTATATAACTATAAATAATAATCTAGATCCCTGAAGTCCAGAACAGGTAATGGCTAGACATCTCTGTATGCAATAACTTTCAGTAAATGATTGCATACAGAGAAATCACTGTCAGACTAACACTTGAAGCAGTGGTTTTCTGACCAGAAGAAAGCAGAAACAACTGGACATTATTCCTGGCTGGGGTTAAAGGAAAAGTTGTAAGCAGGAGCAGTCCAGGCCTCTCAGTCTTGGTCATTCCTGGTCATTTAAAAAGACATACCTACTGCAGTTTCAGAAGGCAAGCCTTGGGCCTGCCTGCATGACACTGGCAGGTGTTAGGGCTCCTTGGGATCTTGGCTCCCGTGTTGTTACTGCACCGGGTGGCAGAGGATGCAATTTTGTGCCTTGTTAGCAGTCTATTTTGAAGGATCGCAGGGGAAGCTTTCTAAAGTATGCAAGTCTTCTAAACTTCATGATACGTTAGCAAGATAAACATGCTTTTGAATGTGTGTTTTCTGTAACTTAGCAAGAACTGAACACAGTACTTAAGTGTCATCATGGAATGAAATAGATGGCTTGCAAAAAAAGGGAACTCTTCCTCAGGTTAAGGCAAAGGCTTTTAAAAAGAGAGGAATTAAATTCTGAGCTTAGCAATGATTATAGTTCCGTATTATGATACGTATGATATACAACTAAATATAAAGACAGATAATGTACATATATATGTATACAAATACTAGCCTTTAATCATGTGCAAAACACTACATGATACTTTTGAGTGTTACAACCAAAATGTTGTACCCTGTATAAAAGGATTATTACGGTTGAATACAAAGCACTCTTGAGCTTAAATTGCTTGATCATCACTTTCAAAATTATACTGGCAGCTAATCTTTACAGGATTGTATTCTGTTCTTTCCCCATGCAACAATACTTGTATGTATTTCTGCCCTTTGTATTGGTGTCAGGGTTGCAATGGAGTGTTCTATTTGGGGGAAGGTGGAGAAGGGCTTGTTTTTGAGCTTATGATAATATGAAACATGTATATTTTTCTTCTCGCCTTATTCTCAGAAATAGCGGAACCAGTCAAGCTTAAAAGTTTGCAAAAGTAGTGAGCCTGAGGCAGTCTTCTGGCATGGAAAACTTAAGTCAGAATAGACTTGATTTGGCAGAAATAGGAGCAACTGAAGCAGAATTCTGTGATGGGGATGCGTCAGCAAATTCAACAGGAGGTGGTGCTTGTGCAGGTGGCATGGGAGCCACAATACTGAGGGAGAATGCAACTCAGCTGTTGGGGTACTGTGTCTTCACACCCCTTCCCTCCCCCCCCCCCCCCCAACCTTAAGTGTGTTGAGCAATGCCATGTTGAATTCTGTGATCACAACTCAAAAATGTTTACTTACACATACCTCTACACTACACTCACTATGTCAGCAGGACAGCTACTGCTATCCATGGGTTGTGTAACTGGATTGCAGGCGTGATGCAAATGAAGATTAAACCCAATCTGGGGATTTGTTTTATGTGGTGAATGTGTGTCAACGCAGCCTGGGTGGAGTTGTGTTGCCATGTCATTTGCTATGCGTGATATGGCAATAATTTCAAGGTCTAGAAATAATAGAGATATATATAGACAAGAAACTCTTTATTCCTGTACTTGAAGTGGAGGAGAAATGGGTTGCCTTTAAACAGTCATGATGTTCCCAGTGAGAGGTTTGGATGGAATAGCGGTAGTTATGTGCAACAGATTTATATGTAATGTGAAAACTCCCTGGATTTCTGATATTAATTAAGGAAGTAAAGTAGCAGCTGTATTTTCCTGAGCCCAAATGCTGGTTGGGGCTGATCCATGGCTCTTTACTGGCAGGCTTCCTTCTTCCCCCTGTTTAAAAAACAAACAAAAACCAACAAAAAACACCACACCAAACAAGTGTGTGTAGGGGAAACCAACCCACCAAACAAATAAAATAACCCACCCAAAACCTGATAATTATGCAGGATGACCTGTGGAGGTGACAGTAAATTCCCACCTCCTAGATGCACCTGCTGACCTTCTATAAAATTGCTTATGTGGAGCCTAATATTGTCTTAGCACTTAAATAAGCTGTTGATCAAGTGAGAGACAGACCTCGGTAGCACTTTGAGAAAAGTTGTATTGTTTTGGCCAAGAAAACACCCTTGGGCTGTAACTGCTACCAGGGGATCTCTGCTTTCAGCCTGCCACAACTGCTTTGCATTTCTTGCAGCATGGCTCGGGCTGTGCTGCTGGCCCATTGCCTGCCTTGCCCCACTCCACAAGGCATCTCTCCTGGTTATGACCCACCGTCAGCTTCATGGGAGCACTGGGGGAAGTGCTGGGGAGAGTGGGACCTTGCTGCGCAGGGACACGGGCATGTTCTCAGTGGACAGTGCTTTTGCCTCTGTGGCTGAGGATGAAGGACCTGCTTTATTTGTCTTTTGAAGCTTGCGTGTCTACAGTGTTACGCCAACAGGCTTTCATTTCATTAGGACTGGGAAGGCTGTGGCATATGGTCTGACTGAGGAATACGGGCTGGGGCTCCAAGATGGGAAGAAGCATTGATAGGGGCTGAAGAAAGGAGTTGGGGCTTTTGGTGTGACTTTCCTTACTATTGCTAGCCTAGTAAGTCTATTAAGTATGTCTTGTAATTTATTACCTTGTTTAAAGAATCGGTAGGTAAAAAGGAAGACTACCTGAAACACCGTGGTAAGATTAAACAACAAAAAAAATCAACAGAAAGCAATTGTGTGTGGCGTCAGACACTTATATACACTAACCTTTGTCTTATGGAGATGTATGTTAAAATACTATGAAATATTCTTCCCAAATCCTTCTTACACAGGGGTGACATCTCCCCTGGAGTGCAGGACAGTAATAAGATCTTTGAAGACTAGTTGCTATAACAACTACTGCCTGAGGGCCTGATACTGAGTTTGCAGAAAATGCAAGGCTCCACTCTTAGACGAGGCTTTCTAGTACTGTACAGATCTTTTGTACTGTACAGCAATTTCTTGAAAGGTGCAGTGAGACAAAAAATAAAATTCAGGGGAGAGGCATGGTATATCAGCTTTCTCTTCCCCTTCTTTTCTGACATGTCTCCTTATTAATACGTTGCTTGACATTGCGCAGTGTCTCTTTAAGAGATCCTATGACTAATCCACTGTTAGTTCATGAAAGTCCTCACCCAAAATATCTTTATCTTTTGGCTGGAGAAAAGTGCTGGTGCGTTGTTCCCCAGGATCTTGCCACTGGCATTTGGGAAATACCTCAGGGCTTCAAAAATGTCCCTGTACTTTGTGTTGGGGCAAACGTTAGCGTGTTGTAAACCTTCTAAATAACAAATCTCCTCTAAGTTTTGGAAAGGAGCTACATGAGTGGCTGAATCCTGGCTGTACTCCTACTGCCTGCCACACACCCCCAAGGGCATAGAGTAGCTAACTTTTACTGGCAAAGGTGCGGGAAGATGGATGTGTGTTAGCTTTTTAAAGCAAAACTGGTACTGTTTGATGCTTACTGCTATGAATGTGCTTTGAATCTTAAATAAGAGAAACATGCAAGAGCTGAGGAATTAGCAGAAAAGAAAAGAGCTAATGTGCTCTGTCTGCTCAGCTGCACAATTGGAAGAAATTACCCCTGAGTCTGGGGTGCACATGTAATTGTCTTCTGAAAGGTTCTTCCAAATACCTGTGTGTGATATCAGATGAAAATGCAGTGCTCAGGAAACTGTTGCACGAGAACTGTTTTTCTCCCCATCAGTAAACTCATCAGTTTACTCTTGATTTCTTAGTGCCTGTGACACAGCGCACTTGAAAAGTATAACTGTATGGTAGCTGCTGGATATACCTCTGGAAAATAGCTGACATTGCTTGCCTATCAAGTCTACTTTTTCCATACCTTTCTATACTTGTTGGGGTGTTTTGTTCCGAGAGGATACCTGGCTTTCTGTAAAGAGAAGCTTTTTTGTTTTGTTTCTGTTAATGACTCTTAACTGTGGTGATCTTCAGACCAAGGTATTGCAGCTTTTGCACCACGCTCTAGCTGATGTGGTATGTAACGCTGGAGACCTGATTTGTTGCAGAGGATGTTGCACAGAATTCAGCATAGCTGGTATTTTATGCCTGCAGTGCGTTGGGCCTAATTCTGCGCCTGTCATAGCTCTTTTAAAATAGCCCTATGGCATAAAGGGCTATCCCCCTCGGTAGCTCTTCTGGATATGAAAGCCAGAGGTAATAGCAATCCGTATGCTGTTAAGGATTGCTGTTTCTGTAGCTTGGCTGTGAACTGTATGTGCCCTAGCTTTTGATGCACCCCTGAATTCTCTCTTTGAGCAGTTCCACACTGTCCACTCCTGTAACACTTCACTAGTGGGGACATGCGAGGAGGAGACAGTTGAAAGGAGCATGGTGAAGGAGCAGAACTTAGCATCGGGGAATGCTCATGCTTGGTATTTAGGAAACTGAGTCAGACTGGAGTTGTCCCCATATTCTGTGGGGCTTCTGTGCTTGCTGTGGAAATGTGACCCAGGGGAGTGGAGTTTGTCTGCAAACGGTTAGTAGCTCAGTAGCCTTTGTGGGGATTAAGTCAGTGTGAAATAATTAATGTACATTCCTCCTGCTTATCCTGCACTTAATTTTTTTTTTTCCTGTAGCCTATTATCTGAGCTTAATGTGTATCCTGCATTTGTATTGCCTCTCAAAAAAGCAAAATGTATTACAGCTTGAAAACTCTTAGTAGAAAAGTCAACTTCAAATGGTTGGGAAATCTGCAGCGCTGGCAGAGAAGTCTGAGGCAGAAAGTGATGTTTAGTGAAAGATGCTTGAAATATATAATATCCTCTCTGAAGCTGTAACTTCTGAGGAAACACAATTTTTTTTTTTTGAGTCAGACTGATGGGGTTTTCTTAGGGTTTTTAGCTTTTTGATACATCAAGTGATTTTTCTCGAGACAGACTTTTGCTTAATTGTGCTCATGCCTTCAAGGGAACATGCGTATTTCTTCACAAATTCTGGCAGCACTCTGTGTTCATCGTGTTGGCTTTAGTCAGTTCTTATTTTCTGCACAGGTAGTATGATAGATCCTTTGTTTTAACTAGACCTTGTGATGATAAACACCAGTTTTTTGTTCTGAAAATAGAGCTTTCTCCCAAATGGCTTGATGCTCAGTAGTTCCAAACAGGTATTTTTCCCTGCATGGACATCTGTCTGTCAGGGAATGGACCTGTAAGTGTTTTGTGAGCTGTTGTCATTCAGATTATTTATTCTTTACTGAACTGCAAAGCTCATGATGTATTTTAGAGGGGAGAAGGAGTTATCGGCTTCAGAAACAATTTGTGAGTATCTTGTGTGAGCACGTTGACTTCCTTCCAACACCACCATTTCCTTCGCAGGTATCTTCAATAGGAGTTAGTAATGTGCTTGCTTTTTTTCTTTAATTTATTGCTGTTTCATTTCCTGGCTGACTTTCTGACACATTTCTTTCAAAGCTTTTGTCTGCTATACTCAATCTCTCTTTATCTTAATCTTCTTCAGCAAATAATCTTTGGTTTTAGAAAGCAATAAGCTGCTAATAGTTCAGGTAATTATGAATTCACATGACAATAGACTTACAGGTTTATTAATGCCAGGACAGTGTAAAAGTTCTCATTTGTCTTTGAGCCCTTTTACTGGTGCTGCCTCTGCTAGTTTTCTTTTTTTTTTGTAACTTTAGGATTACAGCCTCTATTCCCATTCAATGGTGGTTGTATATGATGAGTTTTATGACATAAAATCTTCAGACCTGCAATCCTCGACTTGTTACTGGCTATGAGTTAACAGCCAAGACTCTTTCCTGATCCTTTTACTGGGATGCCAGAAGGTCCTTCATGAACTTGATGGTACTTGATATAACGTATGTGAGCACTTCAATACTTTAGCCTCCTAATGTTGCACCTGTGTAGACTGTACAAGCCACAGAACTATTCTTATAGAGGCCTCAACTTTCTTCTTTCTATTCTTGATGTTCACTTATTTATTTAGGTATCTCTTTGTTTATACCTACTTCTGTACATCCATCAGAAATGGACCTAAATTTGTACCATAATCTATACTGATATTCACAGAACTTGTTGCATACACTGGGGCAGACTGGGGAGAGAAGAGAAGAAAAGAAGGAACTTCAACTACTGCAGGGTATTTAAGCGTAGTCATCTTGCGCATCTGCACTTAAATTTTAAGTATACATGTTACTAGATATAAGCTAAATAAAGTTTGCAGGAGAAGAATGTGAACATACAGAAATTCAAAAAGAAAACAAAAAATGCAGGTCTATTTATTCCTATTATATGCAATATCATTTGAGTACTATCTGTAATTGTGGTGCAGCAGGATGGCTACTTCTACCAAATTGCAAGTCCTCTGTAACTACTGTTGAAATTTTTAACAGTAACTGTGTCTACTCAGAGTAGTTGGCAACACGCCTGAAGGCTTGGAGCCTTAAATACCATTGATGCTTTTGTGCTTATCCAGAAAACTTAAGCTGTACAAACAGCACAGTAATTGCTGGTCTTGCAATAAAGTAATGTTAAGTTCACCTGTTGGGGGTGGGGTGGTGTTTGTTTGTTTTGTTTGTTTTTTTAATAAGGCTTGTGGAAACACAAATGAGAGGCAAGGATTAAGATGGTAAGATGCAAGCGAGAATATTTAGATGCTGTTGCTAGGTTTGCTCTGTTATTTTGGTTGAATGTTTCTGCATCCTGGGCCACAACATCTTACCTTTTCGCTTGTGGTGACTGTACTTTTCTGAAATGAGACATATGAGCAAAACTGTGAAAGAACAGTTCTTGTTCTAAAGTTTTCCCCTTCTTTTCAACTCCCTATTTACTTTTTCATATCTCTTCCCTAGGTGAAATTTGGGAACACAATATAAGCAGCATCTTCCAAAAGGCATTCGAAGTTGGGTCCTCTCAATGTCTTGTTACACGTTGCTGTTGCTGAATAGTTACTCTTTTGGTGTGCAGTGAACACAGATGTTGTAGGATTCCTGCTTTGGCAAAATGTTTCTGTCAAAATCCAAACAACTTTATTTTGCCATTGCCCAGTACTGAAGCCTTTTTACAAAGACAGGTGAAACTTGACTCCTTAACTACCTTTTTGCTTGTCTTAAGATGTAGACTATTTGGGAAAAAATTTGTTTCTCTGGGCTTCACTTCAAGGAGAAATTTCACTCCCCTGCTGAATATAAGGCATCTTAAACTACCAATTTTTTCATGTGTTTCCCCTTAAGTAAAAGCTAGTGGCTGAGAATGGAGATTTTTCTGTCATGTCCTTGCACCTTCTCCTTGCATTACATCCAAAGGATGCTGTTCTGAAAAATGGAACTCCTTTTTTTTCACCTAAATTACTTTAACTTCTTTCTTTGCTAAATACTCAAGTTGTCTTCTGTCCTCTGGCATCATCCCTACACTCTCTGCCTTGTTCTCAAGTGATTTCCAATTTGTCTTGTCTGTGTCCAAGTTTCAGCACTGTAGCTGACAGCAAAGCACACATGCTGTGCACCTTCTGCTACAGGCACAAGTCATCCTTCCTGTTAGTAGTTGCTCCGGTATTCTGAGTGTCATTTAGGCCAAGTTAATTTGTCTTCCTCTTTTGTCAGTGTGATCTCAGTCTTTGCCTTTTCGCTTTAATTTGTGTAGTCTTCTATTTCTTTAATTGCATCCCCTTGAATATGGGTATCAAGTGTCTGTGTAGCAGAGATATTCCATATATATTTCTGCACATGCAGCTGTATTTTTTGCTTGCCATACTGAGTCCAGTAGATATCAGGACTCACACATTCCATTTTTTTTTTGTAGTTTTCTAGGGTGATGCAGCATCTTCTTCAGCAGTCACTGCTGAACTTGAGAAATTATTTTTAAAAGGGAGAAAAATGCAAGTATTCAGCTTTCAAACTCTCAGGAGGTAAAAACTTGACACAAATCTTTTCTCAATGACTTCTGGTGCTACTATATAAAGGAAGGTATGAGTTGTGCAAAGTGGATACCTTCCTATACATTTTCAGATACCATGCAGGCTTGTAACTGTCACTTCCTTTGCTTGGGGTTTTTCTGACCTGTTTTAAACTTGATGAAGGCTACCAAACGGGGTGAGTCTTGGAGGAAATATAAGCATATACTCCATGTTTTCTTGAGGGTAATAAATCCACATTTTTCCAATAAATCCACATAAATCCAGTAAGTCTTCATTCTCAGCTCCCTAATGGGCATGTCTGTATTTCATCTCTAACTGGTTTCCTGTACCAAGCAGAGTAATATTCAGTCCAAGACACTAGAAATTGTTACTGATGATGCATTTGTAGCCTAGCATATTAATTAGGATTTAGTACTTCCTAAGAAAGTAGTGTGCTATATTTAAGACTGGACTAGTTTCCAAAACATACCCTCAGAGATAAGGAATGACAAGATGTGGCTGTGAGGTCCACATTAGATCTCAAGTGGTGCTCTGTATGGAAGACATGGAGTTGTTCTTTGGTCCAAACACAAACAGTGTATTCAAGACCTGTGTCAGACAAACAGTCCTCGAAGGGCAAGGCTGGGGTGGAGGGTATAAAAGAAATGTAAGACACTACCTCTAATCCAGGATGCACCCTTTCTCATCTGAATTTCTGGTGATAGCTAAATAAGATTTGCAGTATAGACCATATATCTTATGTTTAATCTGATTCCTGCCCCAGCCCCTAATAAATTTTAGTGTTAATTACATTGTTTCAGCCTTTAACTAGAATGAAGGTAGTCCACCATGATGTGTCCTTAAAGGAAAAACAGTTTTCTGGCCAATTGGAAACTGAATTCTTTTCCACAGGAAGTTATTTCCTTTCAGTTCTGCTCATGTGTTGGTGAGAGTGGTATCATTCCCAGAGCACAGTGAAGCCCCTTTCATGTAGGTATTGGGTCATGCTCATCAAGATCTCCAAAAAGTCTGTGGGCTGGGGTGCCCATTAGGGTTAAGGGAAAAAAGTTACAACTGTGTCTTATTTTATTTTTTCACTATTGTATCGAAATCAGGGATGCTTATGCAATCTTTATAATGTAAAGGGAAGTAGGCAGTGTTGAGGGAAAAGCAAATTTTAATTTGTCTTTAATGGCTATCTCACAAGGAAGTGTCTTTAAATGTATCGTTAGTGCTTTTCTACATTACAAACTGGAATCCAATAGACATGAGGAAATGTTAGCAAAGAAATACAACACGTGTCTTTGGCTTGAACTGTGGTTGGCTTTCTCTTCTTTTACAATAAAATTTTATATTGAAGTTTCTTGCTTTGCTCACAGCTCTTGGGGTTCAGGTATTCTCAGACCTGCTTTCAGAGAAGTAAACTGTAGCAGGAGCCATATGATTCCACAATATGGCTTTTTTTCCCCTCACTTTTCTGTCTGTAGTTAAATAACAAAGGAACAATGAATGGACTTTGTGGCTTCTTACTTATTTCTTTCTTTGGAATTTGGACTTGCCTTGATGTTTTGGGGTTTTTGGTTGTTTTGTGTTTTGTTTTTCTGTGCTGGATGAATCATTCTCCTCCCTATTATGTTGCACTACACTTATGTCTGAAAAACCGCCACACTGGAAAAAAAAACAAATGCTACAGACATCTTAACATATATTTCTTTAAGTGATCACTTTTCTGTTCTTCTCAATCTATTGCTTGTTGTTATTTGAAATGAGCCTATACAAGCCAAGTGATACTTATATAAAAAAGCATCTTCTGTATCAAAGTTATTCTCATCCCAAACTGATTTAAAATTCTGTTGTATGTTCTCTGCATTATAACTACATAAATATATTGTTGTGAGTCATTCAAGGCACAGAAATGGGAATTGAATGTAGATTTTAAGAATAAAGCTAGTTTGGTATAGTTCTTGGACATTAGCTGCAAGGTGTTGGTATTTTATTTCTGTGGAAGGCTGATGCAGCAAGCAAATCATTGTTTCTTTGACAGGATGTTGATAGGATCTTGTTCCCTTTTATCCTCCCCTTCCTATCCTGCTTTGTTGATATTCATACTGTTTTCCTCCTCCTCAAAGACAAAAGAAAGGCCTGGTTTTGGGGTTGGTTTTTGTTTGGTTTTTTTTGTTTTTTTTTTTAAAAAAAAACAAACCGTAGCTGCTTGCTCAAATATAAGCAACTTGTAAGTCTGGAATATAAAGGTGCATTTACATAGACTGAAATGGCCAAAGCAACTGCTATAGACACTCTGGCTTTTCCTTAAGCTTTTTAATAAAAAAGAAAATGAATGCTTACTTAAATTTCATCTCAAGGGGATTATCTCTGGAGGATATAACAGAATGTGTCGTTCTGCTCTGAAAACTGAAAATCAAGAAGATCTTGCAGACATGGAAGCCCTTCTTGTTGTTTTGTTGCTTCCTCCTCAAAGAACAGCTAGTTAACATGGGAAGGTATCCACTGAGCCTGGCTGGTGCCTGACAGAGTAATCTTAGTACGAGACTGAACTATTGTAATCAGAAATAAGAATGACTAGAAATGTCTTAAAATAGTTTTTTGGCACTTACTGCTTCAGGGAATAGCAGCTGTTTTTGTTTAACAGATGATAGAAGGTGCATGGTTGTGCAGGGAAAAATGAGCTATTACGAAAGTATTAGAAAGTGAAAGTGCGTATCAGTTTGAAGAGCTGTGGATTACCATGGCCTTGTGTACCTATGTACGTATGCATTCATAAGTGTAAGGTAGAATTGTACACTGAGAATTAAAACTCTAGTATTGATTTGTCTGAATTGCCTTACTGGATAGAACTGCAAATATCCTCATTTATTTAGAAGAGAACTAGCAACTCAAGTGCACCTGGGGGACAATATCTAGTTATAAAAACAACCTTCTCTCCATAGATGAAGAAAACATATAGCAGCAGTAACAGCAGAAGAAAAAATGGAAATAACAACAACAAAAAACCAAAC
>VZTL01069292.1:187-21050 GCA_013400535.1 Scopus umbretta | reverse complement strand
CTGTGGCAGTTATGTAGCCACAAAATGTTGCACCTTTTCTCATAGAAGATGAACTCTGTTGTACTTGCAGGCAGTTATGACTAGGGAGGAGGGGATTCTTCAGAATTTGCCATATGTACAACTTAGGACATGGAGCCAGCTGTAAGATACAGTAGCTGTTGTCTTGACCTTGTCTAGTGGAGGATTTATGAGTCCATATGTAGATGTATATGGATGAGAGATGGATCTTAAACAGAGGAAGAGGGAATTTTGGTTAGTAGCATTAGACATCTTTCCCAGTCCTTTAGCAAGAATGTGAAGGTTGGTTTTTTTTTTTATTTTGTTATTATTTCCCCAATTTTTATGCATTTTTACTGATTTGTTTCTGTTGAATAGTTGCTAAAGGCCCATTGTAGGTTCTTAAGGGTTATTTCTGAAATCAAATGAATGGAGATGTAAAGACAAATAAATTAGTCGCCCTGAGAGATGGATTCTGTACCTCTCAGTGCCCACCAATCTTAGCCAGGTGCTAGTCTGAGGTGGTTTAGAGATTTGTAAATTACTGAGATCACTGCACATGTATCTCTGCAGAATATAGTGATGTTTGCTGGGAAGCAGTTCAGATTAGTCGATCTAATGGTCCCATCTGAACTGAAAGGCTCTGAATCTTGCATGTCAAATTGCTAAGACTGAAGAAAGTGAAATGAGGTTATTGCAGGTGTTATAATACATGAACAAAAGAAAATTAAGTAAAAAAGGTTTAGTAGGCATTGCACTCTGTTTTTCTCAAGTTAGAGAGCAAAATTTGGACACTGTCCTTTGGCCACAGCACTCTGCAATGTTGGCCATAGCTGGACAACAATAGTAGCTGCAAAAGGAGATGCTCACCTCATTCATCTGTCAGGAACAATCTCAGTTCAGACAGGGACAAGAAAAAAGAACTCTTATGACAAGCTATATTTGACGTGTCATTCCCGTTAAAAGCATCAAGGTAAAACACAGTTCTAAGGCCTACTCCCTAGAGTTTCCCTCAGCGTGGTTGCTCGTAATGTAACAAAACCTTTACAAAGTAGATGGTGTATAACTTTTAGCTCATCCAGATATAGCCTGGCCAAAACTTTGTTGGAATACATTAATGCCATTAATTGTATTCAATGGAGCTAAGCTTATTTACCCCAAAAGAGAGTTTTGCCAGATGTATTACAGCAGTTGCAGCAGAAAACGTTAGCAGTTAGGGCAGTCCTACTCTAAAATGTGCTTTAACGTTGCACCGTCTTCCACAGTGAGTATCTGTCTGTGCTGTGGGTGCTTGTTTACTAATGTGATTTTCCTTTACTTCTTACTCCTGTTTCTGTGCTTATAGGTGAGAAGAGTGCACAATTCTGGTTTGTGTATAATGTGTATAATTGCTTGTGAGCATCAGATTTTGGACTTTCTGGCTCAGTAGCAAGTCTGCTCCTCTCAGGAGAGATTTCAGAGCATGAAAGGAAGGGAATCAACCAGAGCTGAATGCCCCTACCAGTGCCCACTGATGTCTGTTAATATGACCTTTATGATGATAAATATACAGACTTCTGAGCTCCCTGTCACATTTACAAAGCCATGTTTCCAAGTTCCAGATTAGCTCCTATTTGAATGGAACTATTTTGCTATTGCAGATATTTCTGGTGTCCACAATAAAATAAGCATGTCTACCAAACACCTGAGATGATAAATGCCGTCATCACTGGGCAAAAATCCATGTGTGCTACTGGTTATAGAAAGTGTAACAGAACCTTTCACGGTGGTGGTTTGCGTTTCCTGTTTTACCAAACTGCTGGGAACTACCAAAAATAATACAACACGATATGCCTGAAATAACATCATTTATTTCACTGCTCTGACACATTTGAGGTTGCACAGAAAGAACTGATCCGTGCATTCCTTTCCTTCCTGAGGAACTCTAACAGCTTTCTCTCAGTAAAAATGGCTGTAAAATCCCTTTTGAATTAGCATGCTCTGGACATGTCTGAAAAATACCTCATTTTCATTTAAATGATAGTTGTGTGAAAGAGAATAGCAATTTAGTTCTTTTTTTTAAAAAAAAGCAGAGACAGAGGCACAGCAAACTGGCAGATGAACATTGTAAAAGTCCACAGGATAGGTTCTGTGTTGACAGAAACAAGCATCTCTATTCCCGTCATCAGCTGTGAACAGCTATTTAGCAAGTTGTGAATCCTGATCAATCTCATCTTCCTCACTCCAAAGAGTAAAAAAAAACCTTTCCTTTCTGAGCTGTGTGTGTACTGTGGTCCTCTCTGCCCAGAACCACGTTCTTTCTGTTATTGGGAGGAGTGAGAAGGATACTTCTTTTTGCTAATACTTTCTTAAAACCCAGTGAGGAACAAAATAATACTTCTCTTTTAAGAGCAAATAACTACTGAGCTTTCAACTAGAAGTCAAGCAAAATTCATAACCAATTTCACTGTGATAGTTTTGTGTAGCAGCACCTTGCAGGGAGTATTCTGCAACCAAATTAGCCAGTTGTATGCTCCCCAGATCTCTTGCCAAAGGGGTATCCCGAAGAGTACGGGGGAAAACCTTTAATTAGCTCTTCCCCGAGTAGGTCTTCCTTGATTAGTTTTATCTGAACATCATGTTTTAGAAAGAAAAATCTATTTAGAAAGGGGCAAGAATAGGCTATAAAATTCATAACTGTCCTTTGCATCCAAGTGGGAATTCAGTTCACAAGAGGCCAGTGTGAACCCAGATGATGTCATAGCAGCCAGAGTGCAGAAGGCATTGGTGGGAGCCTTGATATTGATGAGGTTAATTTGTTATGCACTGTGGGACAAAAGGAGAAAAAATTCATGCTGACCTAGCTAAGGCAGTACTTATATGTATGTGTATTTGTGTGGCAGGGGACAGCAATGGGACGAAAGCTGAAGAAGAAGCAAGAATAAGTAAAACAAGATTGATTTATCGGCTCAGAATTGTTCATCTGCATTCCATTCTTCACTGTGCTGCAGAGGGAGGAGAGCAGCTCTGGCACTGTGGTTGGGAAACAGAGCAAGAGAGGGGGAGGAAGGTGATATCTATCACAGGCACCAAAAGTGTTTAATTTTCCAGAGGCTCTGATTAAACAAATGTTGCTGCTGCCTGGCAGCCCTTGCAGACGTTTGTTGGGACAGAATTAATCAGGAGGTAATTTGTTGGCTGCAATGAGCAGGGTGGCTTGGCAGCAGTCTTGATGGAGAATTTTTTTCTGAGTTTCCCAGGAATAGCCATATTTCCCAAACTTCCTTCTATGCCCAAGGTAAGGCCACCAGCTTTCCTAGGGATAGGGATTTGCTATTGAGGGGCCCAGGTGGGGTAAGTGACGGCCACAAATAATGATGTATGACCGTTGTTAAGTTGATTATGGAGCCCTGGTAATTACGTGGGAGGAGGTCAAAAGGAGTGACCTGTGGGACTGATCTAAGGACTGCTCTTGTGCAGAACTAAAAGGGTGCTGAAAGGGGCTAGGCTCTGCCCCATGAAGGACTGGGGAAATGATTTCACTGCTGATGCCACCTCACATAAATGGGAGCTGAAGTGGCCAAGAGAGAAATACCTTGCACTTAAGAATAGTGCACGGTGTCTGTGCACAAGCAATGTAGGAGCTGGGTAACGAGCATAGATGTACCAGTACTGTGTGTAGATAAGGTTGGCTGTGTTTCACCTGTTAGTCTAGTTGAGGTTTACCTGTACTTTTAATCACCTTTAAACTGTAATTATCCCCTTTAGTGAACTTTTCAGTTCAGGTTCAGTTCACCCTAGTGCAACTACAAGATTGCCCCAGCAGTTGGGGGAAACTCCAGCACAGATGAGGATGGAAGCTGCTCTTCCATGCGGTATTTTTTGAACTTCCGAAGCACATGGAAAAGGAGTCACGTGAAATGATTACTGTGTCCTGCAAGGTATAAAACTGTCTATATTTGTTGACTTTGCTTCTCATGAGGGCTGAATGGGCCCCATAGCAGTGGTGTAGCTATGGGTAAGCAAGCAGATCAGCACCTAAGTTAGCTGAACTCACTTTGCCCTTTTCCTTTCACATCTTCTTTTCTTACATATCCTGCGTGATTCTACCTTCTACTGTTTGTGCGTAGTGGGTGTAAAAGATAAGTGATAGTACAGGAAGTAAGTGGTCTGTATGAGCTTGCAGTGGCCCTGCTGTCCAGGAGGGACGAAGGCACAGTTTAATTATGCAGGCCACTCATGGGAGTGATTATAAAATCTTAATACCATTCTGTGAAAGACATGAGTATTATAAAAATTTTATTTCTGCAGTGAATGACGAAGTTTAAAAAATACATTCCTGCAACCAAAAGGCAGTCTGCCTGATTAACCTTTAGTCTAAACAGCCAGGGCTCATGGGGAAAGATTAATTCTAACTGATGTAAAACAGCTACAAGAATGACTTAACATCCCTAATGGTGAAACTGTTGTCATTTTAACACCTTTTGACTCTGCGTGACTTGAGGTAAGCACTGTCAGCCCTTAAAAGGTAGGAATCTCACTCTTGCAATGTCCTTGACCTCCTTGTTTCCAGGCCTGTGGAGCTATGAGATAAGAGGGGATCTTAAAGCTGTGATACTCTGTTGTCTAGGAAACCTGTTACTAGCCCGAGACTAAGTCTTTACCTCTCTCGGGATGGACTTAGGCTTGATGTCCAATTCTGTTTGTTTGGGGGTTTCACTACTTTTTAGTGGAAGTGAAAGAAAATATTATTGTTTATTGCTTCAATAAAGATACCGGGAATATCGCTTAATCAGTTGTCTTCATAAAATAAAACAGGAGTTCCTTGCTGCAGTACCTGTGGAATTGGGATGGATGGATAAAGTCATGGAGATTTGTGAGTGGGGGACACATGATATCAGCAAAGCCAATTCTTCTTGTGCCTCTGACATAGCTAGCTTCTGTAGAGCACAGCTACAAAAATGGAGAGAAATGTGCTTGCACAGAACAGATTTCCCTCTCAGCTGTACTTAGACACATTTGCATTGTACTCAGAAGTCTAAAGTAAGAAGTGGTCTCAGCTGGCCAAATCTTCGAGCATCTCAGGAGTGGAAAAGCTTTCTCCCCTTCTTGCTTTTGATAAGATGGAAACTGGAAATTTAACATCTGCTCCTTCCAATGAGTGAATTTAGTAAGTCTGACAGACATGACTTTAGATATGCAGGTTTATCACCTCTTTGAAATGGAAAGCTGTCGGTCCTGTCTAGCATCCTGTTTTCTGTCCAGTGGAGCCTAAAATTTGTTTTACTCTGCCAAAGAAGTCTAAAATGAAGGGGAAAAATCTGCAGCACACTCTGCTGAGCAATTTTGGTAGGATAAGACATTTTGCAGTCCTTGGAAATGAAATGTTCTCTGTATACCAAAGCCAACCTCCTTTTCGGACAGGAGCTCCCCAGCAGGGCGTGCACATGTGCATCAGAGGTGTTAGTGCTGCAGCCGCATTTGTTCTGTACAACCAATGCGTGTGCCAGTTGTTGGGTTTTGCACTTGAAACGGGCTTCCCGATGGTTTAGGAGGAAAAAATTACACATCTCCGTCACACCTAGTTACGCTACAGTCATTCAGAATAACAGCTTGCCTTTTCTGATGTTAAAGAAGGAGAAAAGAACAGCAGGAAGGAGAATTACAGGGCACCATTATTATATATGTGCCATGTTTCAAGTGTGGCTCTTGTTTGAGGATAAGCAAAGCATCTCTGGAAAAACACAGTGCCAAAGGAGGACAAGGCAAGTAAAAGGGCCCAGCAAACTCAGCTAGCTTTAGATAGCAGGTGACATTAGGCTGGCCTGCATAAGGGAAGGCTCCCTGGTAGATAAAAGGCTCTTCCTTGGCCATCTGGCGGAGGTTGACCCACAGTGCCACCATATTCTGCTGCTCTGCAAGAAGTGCTCGCTGTCTGCAAGCGCGTGGGTGCTTTTCTCTTTCTTTGAGCCGGAGCCTCCGTTGCAATGGGGAACATGCAGCGATCCCTTTGCTCCAGCTGACATCCATCCCTTTCAGCATCCTTGTGAACAGCGGAAAGTCCTTCTCCCTCTTTTCCCAGCTAAGGGAAGGTCTTGAGGGAATGGAGTAGTTATTAAGCAGTTGCAATTCGAAACAGTAGTCTGGGAAGAATGAGGTTGACAGAGGTGCTGGAGGTGCTCGTTGTAATATCTTAAATCCTTGGAGTGGGAGGAGGGCGTTGGGACTGCGGGAGAAGCAGTGAGTAGGGGCAGTCTGATCGGGCAGGCTGAGAGTTGCAGCAGAAGGAGCTTGACCCTAACTTTTTATCTCTGACTAAGGGGGAGTGGTTGTCAGGTGCCCCCTTAGAAATGCTGGCAGTCACAGCCCTGGGAAGAAGTGTACGGAGGGCACCCGCTGGCTTTGCTGCTGCCTCCCCCATTCGGATGTAAATGATCCGGGGGCTGGCGGGGTGTGGGGGGATGCTACAGCTGCGGCATCCCGACCCTCCCCTCGCAGGCTTGCTTTGCGCTGGCGTTGGAAAGGATGCGCTTCCTGAAGAGGCACTGTGCAGTAATAATAATAATATTCCTTAGCAATAAAAATGAGCTTGTTTTATGTACTCGGAGCCTGAGATTAGCCTGACCCGGTAATACCCTCCACCAACGGGCTTCTTAAATCCGACACAAAGAACGCAGAGGGAAAAGTATGATAATTTACATCTTCTAATGTCCCCACCATAGGCACATCACAATAGGGCTCCTGTTCCCTCTCATTGCCTTCCCTTCCCCGAGCAAAGCGAGGTTCCTCCCACCTGCCCACAGCCCTTCAGCGAGCGCGAGCACAACTCCCACACGAGTCTCCCTGCCAGAGTTTCAGCTGCTGGTGCTGCTTCCATGCACAGGCTGCTCTGGTTCCTGCGCTCGGAGGGTTGATTTTTAAGCTGTCTGTTGAGATATTTTTCCCCTTCTCGCCTGGCTGCATTTGGCTATTGATTTGTGCTTCCTCCCGGGCAGCCAGGTCCCAGTTTGGGGTGCCAAGTGATGCCTAAACACAGAGGGAAGCTGAAGCAGAAGGAGCTTCTTGGTGGGTTGAGAAGTTTGCATGATCGGTGGCCTCTGTCCCAGAGGCCACAGAGGCCACAGTCCCAGGGGCCACATGCACTTCCCTGCCAGATTGTCCTTTGGTGGTCATCCCATACTCATCTAGTCTGAATCGACAGCTGAGTGCCCCCGACTCCCTAAAGTCTATTGGGACCTGAGGGGATTTTAACTTCACAGGTTTGTATATTGTGGACACGTTTGGTGGGTATCACCCACCACTCTGGAGATGTTTCCTACTGTAGCAAGTATCTTATACATATGCAGATTTTGCTACTCAGTTTCACCTCTTTTCACTACTTGCCACAATTAATAATAAATAGGATATACATGAAAGTTTTGTCATTGGCAGCTCTCTGCTGACTGGCATATAAAACGCAATAAAAAACTTATTATTTGGATTATTAATTTTTTTCCAGGCCATCCTATATCTGATGTTCTATTGTTAATTTGTTACTGATTCTCTAAGTAGCTCTAGCCTTCAACTGAGGAAGTATTCGTGATGCCTTCGTTTACTGATGATTCCTTGTTCATGGCTTCGATTATTTTAAGAAGTGGGTCTGGAGGCACAAGCAGGAAAAGAAAAAGGATTAAAATGACAAATTGACCAAAAAGATGAAAATGACAAATAATATGTGGGCTGCAGTCTTCCAAAAATCCAAGAATAAATAAAGCTTCTGTTACAGTGCTTTGAGGAGGAGGTTGATGATAATTTTTTATCTATATTTTTTCAAAGTGAGATCTCTAACTTCTTTAGATAAATGTTTTAAATGTCCTAAAATCTAGCCCATGTTAACAAAAGCACTACAAAATAGATTTTACTGGCCTATTTTTGTGAACGGGAGGTTGAAACAAGGAAAAAAAATATTCCACATGAATTGATAATGCCTGTGGTAGATATATTCTTGCAGTAACAATCCAGATACAAGCCTCTTGCATGCTAGACTTATACGTACATGCAGAAAGGCATATTTGCAATAGTCCCTGCTGATGGATGGTTTTTTTGGCCACTGCCTGCTATCTCTCAGAATATGCTGACTTTTGACTGGAGATGTTACCAGGTTCTTAAGTAGAGTCTGGTGTTCAGTGGGACTTCTCAGATGTTTCTATCTAGACATAAATACTTCTCTTCAGTCCTTTGATCTGTTTCTCACTCAAGTTTTATCCTACTTTGTGGAGGGGGGCAGGAAGGGCTTATATTTTGAGGAACCTGAATTGTTTCCCAGTCTCACTCAGCTTGATTACAGTAACACTGAGGTCAGTTTGGCCCCCCATTTTCTCTTTTTGTTATCTTGTTTCGATAGGCACCCTACAGCAGTGGAAAAAAGTCCTGAAAATGGGTGTAAACTAGGGATTTTTTTGCTGATAGAGGAAGTATGTGAAAAGCACTGCATCTCGGCTAATAGAGGCTTTCCTAATAAGCAGCTCCATTGGGTTGTATTTTTAATATCCTGTTAGGAAGTGCTCACATCCAAACTTGCTGTGTTGCTATCTCTGTCAGTAATGCCAGATGATTATTTGGAGAAACATTTAGCTGCCACCTGTGTTTTTTACGTGGGTACCACCAACTTAGGATCTCTAAGTTTTATGAGCAATGCGCTGCAGACGGATGAAGAGCACTGGTTCAGGGAGGGCAGGTGGCTGGTCATTTGGAAGGACCTTGGCGTTGTACCCAACAGCTGAAGGACCCTCCATCAATTGTCATATGAATCTGTAAGGTCTCTGTTAGATATATTTGCTGTGAATGCTCAATAAGAAAACTGTAATTTTGTTTTCATTGAGAAATATTTACCTATCTTTGGGTTCTATCCTGCTATTTGTAGAGATGTCTGTGTCAAATAGCAGTTCTGAGGACTTGGGTTTACACAGATGGCAACAAGCAATTGGCTGACCTTTTGTACTTTCACCTCACGTATCTTTTCTTTTAAAAATGGTGCTACTTAGCCCAGATTTCTATTGAAATATTTTAATGCTTTCCCAAGGAGCTCTAGTAGGTAGTTTTCCCACCACCAGATTTCCTTCTGACAACTTTCAGAAATGGGAACAGAGCTAATAATGGTGTTTTGCACCTACATAAGTCCTTTTATCTGATGAACTCAGGTGTGCATTATAAATGTTGGAAGGGTCTTGCAGTCTTACTGTGAGCTAAATACAATAAATGCTTTTCTACCCATTCTACAGCAGAGGCAATGTGACATGAGGCAGGTGCACTCTGCTTTCCTAAGACCAAGCATTGGTTTATATGGTGCAAGGGAGCCTTGTGGGGTGTCAGAATTTAATTTCACTCGAATAATATTCTAATGTGTAGCAAATATGTGCCCCACTTACATATTGATGGAGGACTTGGATACAGTGATGTACAGTACTGGGTTGGGGGAGAAGCTTCTTATTTTTACCTGTACAAAAAATAATGATAATTGTCTGAACCCTGCTGTCTATAGGCTGTCTCTCCAGCAACCATCGCTTTTGTCTGCTAGGTAGTTAATGGCTGTGATTTGCAACACCAGCTCTGCTATGGTCACAGTTTGGCAAAGATTCATGATGTGCAAAAGAAGTTTGCAGGGCCTCTGTGCAGAACTGAGCGTGCCAAAAGCCACATATCAGTCAGCATTGGGATCATGTTGCTTTGCTGGATTTTTTTTTTTAATTTATTTAAAGCTGAACCCTAGTATTTTGTGTTTCTGTAAATGACTAAACCCCATCAAACAAGACACAGCACAATGTATTCTGAGCTGTGGTCCACCCCCAGAAGAGACGGGACCGAGGAAGCTGAAGTTGTAGGCAAATTTGAAACAAGCCTCCTGAAGATGTGGGTGCTGATGGCAGGTGGAATGGCAGGAGGTATTTCTCCTCCTCTCGTGCCAGTGGCCAGCAGCGGTGCCTCCCACAAGCCGTTTCTCCTGCCTCCCTGGCTCACTCCTCCATGGAAGCCAGCTGTCCGGCGCTCACTGCCCCTCGCCACTGGGCCCCTGGGCACTT
Organism: Scopus umbretta; assembly: GCA_013400535.1. Lineage (NCBI taxonomy): Eukaryota > Metazoa > Chordata > Aves > Pelecaniformes > Scopidae > Scopus > Scopus umbretta. The sequence continues at coordinate 11,016 of VZTL01069292.1, read as the reverse complement.
CGCCCAGTTCACAGCTGCTGTGGGGAGCTGCTATTTTTCTCTCTCCTACTATAATAGCATCCTTATGAGGCTTCCCCGGGCCCGTCTTTCCTCTGCTATAGAAGGTTACATGTTTCCGCATGTGGCTTATGCTGTGATATTTGGGTTCATTTAGTATGCTCCTGGGAACACGCTTTAACTCTAGGAAAAGAAAAATAAAAAGGAAGCGGGGAAAAAAAAAAAAAAAGGTCAGAAAAATCCTAGTCTGCAGCAGGAGTTAGACAGAAGAAGATAAAAACAAGAAGTGGTTTTGTATGGGAAAATTGCTTTCACTGAACTGGCTGTGCAGCAGTGTGGGGCAGTGACAGCACAGGCATCTGCCTTCTGCTGGGCAGACTTGGGGTGCTCAGAAAACACTGGGAAATCTCAAATTTTTCAATGGAAAGCCAGTGATAAGGGTAGTCTATTTAGAAAAAAATGCCAAAGATGGCTGACTGTTCTTAACAGTTTTTGGACTTGATGCGTTCTTGATGCAAGAGCAGGTATGGTGGTTTCCAAAAGAGTCTGGTGTTTAAATATTCGGTGTATCTTATTTTACAGAAAATACCTGCTCTGTATTGGTGCCAGGTTCATCCAGGCTTACACCATTTATCCTAAAAATCAGGCAGAATTTAATCCAGATGTGTTTTACACAGTCATTTCCAAGTTAGGCCAGCATCACCTTTCCCTCCCCAAATCTTTATTACCTTCCCTGGGCGTTACAGCCCCTGCATTTCCAGCCCCCTCCTACTGCTGCCCATTGCCTCTACCCAGTGATTTCACCTTGACTCCACCACATTGACTGCGAGCACTTCATACAAAGAAATAGAGGTTGCATCATTCCCACCAATCTTTCCCTTACAGGAATTTCCTCCCCCTTTCTGTCTGACTTTCAGTAAGATAAAATAGCAGAAGAGTTTTACAGAAACTTTTGCTTCCATTGCCTCACACGCTCTCGCTGCACTCTAATTACACAATACAGCAGAAGATTCAAAGGGGGAATAGTATTCTCATGTCTTTAGCCTCAGTTCTAGACTCCTTGTTACCAACATGTGAAACGGGTGTCCAGACACACTATGTCTTTGCCCCTGGATGATGTTCACTCTAGCATGGCATTTCCCATTTGGCTTCTTTCTGGACCTGAGCAAATTTACCAAAGCAAATCCTGTATGTAATCATGTGTGAGGCAGCAGGGGAATTTCAGAGTAAGTCTGACGCTTTGTTTTTGTTGACTGCTGTAATCTGAAGTGCACAGAATTCGACTCTAACCTTTCAAAGGAAAACAAATAGCTTGCATGCAATTCTAAATATATATCCTGCCCCAAAACATAAAGTAAATAGTCACAGAGTTGTAGGGAAGGAGGAGTCTGCTGGCTTATTAGAAATGTAGATTAATGACAGTATGGAAAGAAGTGCGGTGATTTATGACAGTATGGAAAGAAGTGCAGTGATAGCATTCAAGTTACTAGAGAAAGGGTATTTCATCACCAGAAGATTGTAAGCCTTTCTCCATCCATAACTCACTAGTTGGTTACTGGAAATAACACTATTTTAAGACGTTATTTACCCTCCTAGGCAGGATCAATGTGTTTCTGGAGATGTGTGTGTTTCTGTGTATGTCATTGGTAGCTTCAAATCGATAGTGGGAAGTAAACTTGAAGCCAAATACTGCAATCTTGTCTTAATCCTTCTGTGAGAAAATTTCCTTTGGCTCTGATTTAATATGAGTAAAAGGAACAGGGGAAAAAACCCAAAACTGAGAATGTGGTATTGACGTGGTATTCACTGGAGGAAAAAAGTGTAATTTTTCAGGTGCTTCCTATACACTTAAAGGGGATGGAGCAGTGGGACCAGTCTACACAGGTCTGATGGTCACTGATACGTCTTTAGTTAAGATTCCATATAGTTGTAAATGACTTGCGCTGTGCTTGTGCAAGTGTATCCTCTTCATGAAGCAAAGGATAGGGTAACCTTGTTGGTTTGTTCCATTCCTAATTTCTCTGGCTAGTAGATCAGTTTTATAATCAAAGAGAGGTGATTGAATGCTTTTGGATTGATGATGTTAGTATTAGGTGTCAGATAAATCACTGCTATCTATCCTGGGGAGTTGTTTATTTTCCTGTACAGCGTATAGATCCCCAAAAAGCTTCCCTTTTATCTGGGGGAGAAACAATTTTTCCTTTGTAACAATCAAAAATATAGGTCTCTGAAGCCATAAACCATTCCACTGCAGTTTTTAGAGCGAGGTATGGCAAAACATGTCACCTGTGCTTTTTCTTTGTTCAAGAATTATCAAGTTGAATTCCTTATATGCTTAGTTACGTACCACAACTCAGGGAGAAAAATAATATGCATTGTTCTTATTTATCTGACCAGCACAGTAATGATATAACGACCTGAGGCAAAGATCTCATTGGACTAGACTGCACAAATTCAGAATTTTCAAAAGGTATTCTGCAATAATTTCAGAACATTTTAAAGTGGCAATGAAAACACTTTTTCCTTGTTCTTTTTCTTGGACACAGACATTTTGTGTATGTTTGGCAGTTCCAAGCAGATCTTGGTTTGTAATAGTCCTGACAGCACTTATTACGATCTGTCAAGTCAGTAATTTGTGAGCTCCGGATTTACAGAATAATTTTTATAGCTAGCATCTAACAAGTCACGATGGATTTAATCTTTTCGTTGCTTCGTGTATTTTTGTGAATCATTCAGGTAATTCATGCAACTATTTTTATTCTTGTGGCACTGACTGGACTCTCTGATATCAATACAACTACCACGTGAAACAGTTACGTGCTAAAAATGTGGTGTTCTGTAGACATGTTTTTCAGCTCACTGCTTTCTTCAATGATATGAATGTGAAAACAAGGGTTTGCCTAAAAATTATTACAGCTTATTTGTTGTAAATGATTATGATTATGATAAATAACACATAGGTTCATTCAGAGGAATAGCACATCTGCACAACTGCCTTTTTGCATGGTTCCTAGATGTTCAACCCTATCATTTCCCATAACTGGAAGGACATGCAAAAAACGGGTTTGAATGAAATAGTCCAACACCAGTGTATTGAACAGTTGGCTTCCACATTCATTAGGAAAACCTGAGTGCATCATCTAGTTCTCTGATTCGGAGAACTGAATCCAAAACCACGTTTTCAGTCTTTCTGGTCATTTTTGTAAGGTAGAAACTTCAGAAGTTTTGCTTTTTTAATGAAATGGAGCGTCAGGAAAAAAAAAAAAAACACAAAATGGTAATATTGAAATGGTGAATGCCATTTAACTGAAGTCCAGAAAAACAAAAGCTGAAGCTTCCAACTTCTACTTATCAGTTTCTTTTCCTTTGTTCATGTGAGTTACACATGAAATGTGAGGTGGTACTTTGAAATCCCTTATTTGGGCGCTTACTGTTTGAGTGGTGGGCAAACTTTTGGACTTGCTGGAGGAACACATACGTATTAGCAAAGCTGTGCAAAATTACAGAGCTTTTGCTTATACAGAGTTTCATTAAGATAGACATTTTTCATAGGCAAATCTCCTTTTCTGTGGATAAGGTACGTGGGAAAAAATGAAGTATTTTGTTTCTCAGATTGCTGAACAGAAACTTCACATTTTTGGGGTACTGTAAGAATGTTTAAATCAGCTAATTCCTAAACAATTTACTCTATCGCATAGAAGCTTTCAGTATTTCAACTTGTGTTCCTTACTAGGGAAAAAGTAAACATCAAAACAATTACTCAGGATGAAAAGTCTGTTTCCCAAGCAGGTGAAGCTCTTACTGTATCAAAGTAAAGCCAGTCGTCATTGAGAATAGCATGTCAGTCTGAAATTCCCTGAACCCACTTTTGCAGTCCATTTTTGTCTTCAAACTTCTTTGTGTCCAACCAGAGCAATACCTGACCGACAGCCTCCAATCCTGGGCAGCTAACCAACCCGTGCAAGGCATTCCCTATGTCTAATCTCAGGGCCCATACATCTCCTTTATTAATATGCCTAGCAGAATTAAGGAAATAAGTAGGTGATAGAGCTGCCGAATTTGCTGATCAAAAGAAGTGGAGTTCATTATAGACACAGTAGATGGATTTTCAGGGTCTGTTTGGTTTGGGAGAAGAAGGTTAGCAAGAGGAGAGGCAGAAAGGGGAGAAGTAGAGAAGCTGTCCCCGTATGGCTGGGTGCTTTGTGCTAGCCGCTGTGTTTGTGGTTCACCTGGATGCCTAGAGATCTCAATTTCTCTTACTATTAAAAAGACACAAACCTGGTGCACTGGCTCCCCTTCCATTTAGGGGTGGAGTTGGAGAGACCCTGGAGTTGACTGGAGACAAGGAAAGGGACAATGCAAGCAGAGACAGTGGCAGTCTTGGACTGCATGCAATTCCATGTGGCTTTTCATACCTCAGACAGGATGGACCTCAGCCCAGTAGTTTGCACTGGTAAAAGGGCCTGGCGATGTTTTAAGAAATGCAGCTGGTCACACATTTATTTTGGTTTTATCTCAACTAAAGGAGATAGGAAGATGTGAAGCTGTAATGCAAAGCATTGTTCTTACATTTTTATCCATTTATCAGATGTACTGAGCAGTGTTTCCAGCCCTTTCTGTTCCCCATTTTTAAAAATTCACTCCCCCACTTTTCCTGTTTTTATTCCCGTTCAAAGAGTCTTTTTTATTCATCATTAATAACCAGAACTTGAGTTCTTTGCTTTTGACACTTTTATATGGGAAAAGCTACCTCTTAGAAACTTATCCTTGCTTTCCTTCTGTAGAACCAGCTGTTTGCCAATATATTACAGTTAATTTTCATTTAGTGTATGCTACTTAATGTAATAGCATATTTTAAGGGAAGCAGCACCCAAATGTATGTTCCTAATCATGGGTAACTCTCATATTATTTTCCTTTAGAATTTACAAGTGTGTTATTGACATGTTAATTATTACATTGGTATATGACTAAGGATACAAATATCCCCTTATTTTTCCCCCTCCCCTCACTTAACATTTTGTTTGAGAAGATCAGTACATTTTGTCTGTGAAAAGCCCTGGATTAAATGCCACCCACAAACAATTTTTTGCATGTTTTATTTTGCCAAAGGAGGTTGTCAGACACTGGGGGAAATAAAGTAATATTCGCTGACCTAAGACTTCAATTAACTAACAAGGAAGTTTACAAAAACTGTCATATTAACTTTGCACATCATTTTACTGGGGCAGAAACGCTTTGTCACACAGCACTTATTTCTTGCTTTGCTTACCTCAAGGCACAAAGCACAAACAGGAAAGAAATATATTCCTTATTTCTGATGCAAATAGTATTCTGCAAATATTAAATGTGGGGAAGAGGTTTCCTGTCTATCAGTCATTTCCTGCTTCACCCCAAAGCAATCCAAATAAGTGGTATTTGACTTGTGTGTTTAGAGTAGCATTGTTTTGAACGGAACCCTTGGATTTGGTTTTAGCCCTGCAAGAAGCCAGTGGACTTCTTTCACACTGTCTTTTACCAAAATGGTCGAAGACATTATGGACAGTGTTTGTATGTGTTTTGATGATCCATATGCATTTCAAATTTGTAAAGGACTGCTGTTCCCTTTCTATTACAATTGATTTTACCCTTAACTTCCTCAGGCCAGTCCTTAAGGAAGGTTTCCATTCCGTCAGCTGCTTCCCAAGCCATAATTTTATATAATTTCCCTCATATTTTACCCTTTCTTTTCTTATTTCCTTTTAACTGACCTTCTAACAAAATCTCCTTTCTTCTTTTCCTTCAGCCTTCATTTTCTATTGAAATACATCTATGAGAGCCAGAGCCTCCTTTTTTTTTCTTTTTTCCCTTCAAACTTTTCCACCCCTTCATTTATTTTGTTGCAAGCCATCAACCAGATGCCTTTCCCCACATGCTGATGCTCGCTGCTAGAACCTCTGCTCCTGCTCTGGTCACTTCTCCATATTTATAACATCCTTCCTACTAGCTGCCTTCCTTTTTCCTTTGTCTACTCCAGTCTGTTAACATTCATTGTCAAAATCACCTTCTTGCCCATCCCTTTAGCTGTATTACCCTTCAGTGGAATTTTTTGGTAGCCTTTCGTCTTTTTCTCAATCAAGTTCAAGCTGCTTTTTGCTCCCAGCCAAAGCCTCTGCCGCTGTTCCTGGTTTTAACTGAGCAAATAAATAGTAATGTTAAAAAAGAAGTGGAGGCCATCCATTGGTTCTCCACCAGGATCTGTGTATCCAAGGGAAAAATACTCATTGCAGTTAACGGAATTCTGGGAGCTTCTTTGGCAAGTGCCCAGTCAAGCTGTGGCCATAGGCTCTTCCTGCAGAGGTGGAGTAGCTCAGGGATGTAATATAACAGAGCGCAGCAATTAGCGGTCCATTTCCATGGAACACAATCTACAAAATGCTTGCATCCAATAGAAGGATGAGCCAGGAATCTTTTGCAGGGAAGTGAACTTGTTTACATCAGTTCCTTCAGATGCAGTCGCTCCTCAGACCCCTTCCTTGCTTTTCTCAGCCTCCCTTTCACACCTTGTTTCATGGTGCTCACTAGTCTTGTGCTCATGGCCCCTGGGGCTGTTATTCCTCCCTTCTTAGAAAAAAGTAAGGAATCTTCTATCCCCTCTCTTGTAGTCTTGGATTACCAGCAGTCTCAGCCGATCAGTTCCCAGGAACTCTGTGATTTCAGTCTGGTTCCCCACACCTGTGAGTCATTAGTCAAGGGAACATAAAAAGCTGAAAAAACTGAAGAACAACTCTGAAATGTAAAACAGTTATGGGCCTCGCTTCACCTTCAGCCTTTTATTTCTTCACCGCTCGACATTCTGAATCTCAGGATCCAGTGCAAGGTTAGGCTCCTTCAGGTTCTCTTCCCTCTTTTCCTCGCCAGAGGGCAGGCAATTAATTTATTTGGGTCCTGAGGCTGGGAACAAGGTTTCACATTGAAGAGATCTATTTCTACAGCATTAGGTGTTCAGACACCTGCTGTAGACCTTTTAAACACTTTGTGTTGGAACTGCTGTCACATCTCCTACCTCACAGCTCCATCGTCACATCTGCTAGGTGTGCGCACTTGTTCATGCTAGGTATTCCTGCAAAATGATTCCTGCTGAACTGGGTAATGATATTGATACTGATAGCACGTGGAAACAGGCTGCTCAGCTTGATCAAAACCATTGCATTGTGTCAAGTCTCTTCTCTGCAGACTACAAGATATCTTGGTTCGTACTAGAAAAAAGTAGTAATCACAAGCAAAAGAGTTTTAAAACAAAGACAGAAAGAAGAAAATAAAGCCAAAACCCCAGCAACACAGACTTTTTTCACAATGGGTTTTAAATTCTGCAGAAAATGAAGAGATAAAATGTATCAGAGCTTATACCTGCTAAATCCTCTGACAGCCGCTTTCTCATCCTGCTGCCTGAAAATGAATCAACTTAATTATTCCTGTGGCTATGTACATCCAGACAGCTTAGAGTTGCGTCTTTATCGCTCGCTACAGTAACTGTCCTTGTGTTCTGGAATGGTTAAGAAGATTGAAAACGGGGTGGTTTTTTTGTAATTCCAGAGTACACAGACTGTGATAGAAGAAATTGTCTGGAAGTTTGGAGTCTCTTGTCAATGGTTAGATTGTGCCAGCACTGAGTTTAAATTTGCTTGCGTAGGATGGCGTGTGTTTGGATTAATATTCTAGAGTAATGTGGAGTGGAAGATTGGTACAGGCTGTGACCGAGAGACTGGTGCAGTGAATTCACAGGCTGCAATATGTGGAGATGGGGCGGGGGCGGGGGAAACGGCATTAAATTATCTTCCAAGGACCTTGAAGTCTCTCAGGATGACTATTCTGAGTACTCTGAAAATATAACCATTGATGTAGGTAAGACAATTTATCCTTTGGAACAGTCTAAAAAATTGTCTTGAATTACCTGGTGCACACGTTAAACATGTAAAGTTTTCATTAAAGAGATTGACAGGTTGCTTGTAAACTGAAGTAATTTCCTTTCCCTTCAGAATTAGATTTTCTTTATGGCCTCCTTTGTCAGTAAGCACCGTTCGTTAAGAATGATTTGGCCATTTCATTCTACAACCTTATTTTTTCCTGCTCTGTGGATTTCACCAAAGGAAATCCCTTTGTGACTGAAATGATCAAGCTGGATCTCAGTCACAAAATGATGTTTTCTCCTTATATTTTTACCCTGTATAAACCAAGCTGCTTCTTTTCAGGAACATTTAGATAGGAAGGAAACTAGGTATGAAGTCTTGACAACCGATTTGCAAAGAGATGTCTTTCCTCCCAGTTTTCTGTTTGTTGGCTTGTTGATTTGTAAATGGTCATGTGGAAGAGCTAGTGAATGAAGCCTTAAAACTTCTCACATCTCAGATGCTTCAAGTCTGGTCGTAGAAGAGGTTTTCTGGATATAGCACAGTCCAGTGGCTCTTCTTCTATCATATGCTGCAATAAGCTAGGGGAATCATGCCTTGCAGTACTTGCTAATTTTGAGCCAAGTTAGGAAAGCACTGAATTAAGCACATTATTGTAACGTGGGCTCAGGATTTATACCTAAGCCTTGTCTGTGCAGAAGAAAGGTGGACTGTCAGGATTAATGGCAATCAGTCAGCATAACGTGCTGACACGCACAGCCCCCTGAGTTAGTCACCCAGCAGCAATCAGGGTAACGTGTGCCCCAAGATACTAGAGGTACAACTTACTGGCTTCTGTGATGGTCTCTGGGTGTGTTCTTCCTGCTGTGAGAGGGTCATTACATGTGAAAGGGCATGCTTATTCAAAAGAAACACTGTTATTTTGGGAAAATTATGAGAAGGGTTCGTCTCCTCTCTAGTGCTCCACAGATGGTTTGTTGTGAACGTCCAGCCCGTCAGGCTGTTCTGGGGGAGGTTTCTGAGAAGATTGGTGCTGTGAGTTTGTAGAGTGTGTCTGATAAGTGGAAGGGTCAGACTTAAATTTCCAGAAGCTTGCAGGCAATGACAGGCATCTGAGATAGCAGCCTGTCTTCTCCAGTCAGTGCCAAGGACAAACTTTGCATTGGTATGGGGTGAGTAAAGCAGAGAGGTTTGTGCTTTCTGTAGTTGCAAACAAGCCACTGAAATGCAGTCAGTGGGAAGGTTGCTGTAGAGTTTGGCCCTGATAAACTCCTCTTTCTGACATTGACAACTTCTCTCTTTTTATTTTGTCCCTTTGTTGTAGAGCCCAAGTATCGAGACCTCTGCTCCATCCTGAAAGGAAGAGGCTTTATTTGCATAGACAAAAGTTGTCATGGCAAGAGAGAGAAGGGAAGAATAAAAGAGGGGGTAAATTTTGGAAAGGCAAAGTAGGCAGAATGTGATATGACAGAGATGACGTCAAAGAAGCTAAACACAAAGCTAGACTAAAATGACTTAATGAAAAATACATAATTTAATGTGATGCTGACCGTAGAAATATAAGACACATTAGATGGATACAAAATGTGGGGAATAAGGTCATATGTGATTAAACAACAACAAAAAAAAAAAGTATTCTTTTTTTCCCCTACTGTCTTCATGTTTTCAGTGAATTTACCTGTCTTAGTCGTAATGCAGAACTCGGGATTCTCTTACCGTACAAGAGGTCGTCAGATAATAAGGACATGATTTAAAGCAAATGTGCCCTCTGAAACACTCCTTTCTCAGTAAGAGTAGCAAAGCATAATGTAATTAAAACAAGTGTCTACAGTGTTTATGTACAATCACATTGAGTAGAGAATACCTTTAATTTCATTGTAAGGTCAGACACAGGGGGAGGAAGGGTTGATACTGTCTCTCAGACAGCAGTAATCGAGGGCTGGCAACTCAGCTTTGGAAATTGAACAGATTAGAAGTTCTTGGCAGCGATTCCCAAATGCTCAGGAGACTCAACGCAATCAGCAGCTTAGACATTTTGGCCGGCTAGTTAAATAGTGTTGGCTATAAACATTACAAGGCAAGTGATCACCCCCTTATGTGCTGTGCCTGGGGCATACGCTTCCTGCCTTCTGTCTCGGGAGCAAGGGGAGCCTCTAAACCAAGGAGCTCTTTGATGGTACCCTGTGAATAACTTTCCAGATCATAGCAAAGAAGAGGAATTTGCATTGTTTGCATGTTAACCACAACAGGGAGTACCAGAGAAGGGAGACAAGGGTTTATACAGGATTTTGCAACCAAGCATAAATGACAGCAACCTAAGTCTACTGAATTTGAACCTCCTTTGCATTGTTTAGCCAAGAATGAGCGCTGCTTCATATGGATGATTCTGAGATCAGACTGAAAAGACAATCTGCATACATGCAACTTCCTAAAATACAGTATTTATTTCTTTGTCCATTTATTTTATGGGGAAAACTACTCATAGAGGCAGTTTCCCCAGTGTGAGTGCCTGACTTTAGGAAACTAAATCTATACATAAGCAACAAAAAAACAGGTCCATACAGATGTTTGAATGAATGCATGAAACTGGAACTGTCTGCATGCATAAGCAATTGCAGGACTACGTTTGCTTGCAAATCTGGTTTAGCACTGAAAAATCAAGGTGATATGGTAGTGATAGTATAGCAGTGTAGTATGGTTAGTTTAGCAGTTATAAATTGTAGTAATTTATTGCTTTCTAATGGCCATGGAATCTGATCCCATGAGCAGCAATGGGGCTGACATGTTTGAATTAAGCTACCTGGTTTTGGGTTTCGCATGCTTCTTTTGCATGGTACTGCAGAAATTATAACTGCGCGCTGGCTGTAAAACCACACGTAACAAAGTAGTCTGGCACAACTTCTCAGTGGGCCTAAGAAAGCAGAAGTGGAGCCAGCGGCTGACTG
>VZTL01069286.1:0-11571 GCA_013400535.1 Scopus umbretta | reverse complement strand
ATAGTGTTTTCCTGGAGCAGCACTCTGCAGAGAGTTTGGTGAAAATCCAAGAACTGGTAAATTTAGAGCAGAAAGTGTTTAATGCACTTGGTTATTAAACACCAAACTATAAACAAGTGCTTCAATATTTGGAAGACCATGACCTCCAACATAATATAATTTTTAAAAATTTTGTTTCCATGTCTCAGTAAAGTAAACTAAGACTCTTAGGATTTACAAAGCCATTGTTTGCTCTTTTCATAGGGTGAACATTAAAATTTGTCTTGTCAGTCTAAGGATTAAGGCCAGATCTGATTTCTTGTTATACCATAGCAAATAAGAACTGCAGGTTCCACCAGTGAAGGCTTTTTAACTTTGAAATATATTCAGAAAGTATGGTATATATAAGAATAAATGGATAAGATTATTTCCTGGCTTTAGNTGGTAAATGACATCATTTTGAATTTTCCTGGCTTTAGGTGGTAATCAACATATAAATTCACACAGGGGGTATATATAAACCCTGTCACTTAAGACCAAGTATTTTGTTCCTTCAGCACCTGTCGTGTGTGAGCTCTGATTTATGCAGGTGTGTACAATGTGACATGCCTCACATTGTTTCCCTTCCTCAACAACACAACTGTGCTGGTTATTTTGCTTTTTGACATCTCTCAACAGTGTGTTACCTTGGGTTGGACTTTGGTAAACCCTGAACAGTTCTTTCTTTCATTGCTTTTGGGGAGTTGTGTCCCAAGAAGGTGACTGAATTCCTTCTGGCTTCTACCTACTGGTGGGCAAGATGCCTTTATTGTTTAGGAGAAAGGCATATTCCAGACTATTCTAAATGTCCACCTTTCAAGCCTCAAGCTTACAGGAGTGAACAACCTAGCGTTCCAAAATATTTCTGCCAGTGGTCCTGCTTTGACTTTGTTTCGGTCTTCAGAAACCACGTGTGCTAGGTTGGACTGTGCCATTATACTTCAACAATAATGAAGATCTCATGCACCAAAATTTGCAAGTGCTTTAGAGGATGTCCCTATGCCCTCATAATCTTTCTTACACTCTTCCGTGTTTCTTAGGCCATTAACCCCAAACTCCAGGTGCCCGTTAAATCTTCCAGGAAAAGAAGTTCAAGAAAAAACGGTATTGACATCTTCTATGGCTTTATTCCATCAGATCTCTGGGGTCCAAAGAGGCTAGCTATGTTACTGTTGTCATAGTAGCAAATCCACTGTGAGTAACATGATGTTTATCCATAATGCCAAGTGGTTTGAGGCAGTCTAGTGAACATCTTGTTGATGACCATTCATCGGGGAATCTCTTTGTTATCACAATTGCTGGGACATGACACCAACTCAGGCCCTTTATCACTGATGCTGAGTGTCCCCAGCCCTTCTGGCATCTATCTCCAGCACCAGCTGTCTGAGATTGAGGTGTTAGGAGCACATTTCCTTCATTGGCCCTGAGATCCAAACCAAGATTTCAGTACCGGAATTTTATTTGTTTCTCTTCTTTGAATAAAATGTGTATTTTATGAGAGGCAATAAATGCAAATAACCATGGGTGGACAGAAAGTCTGTTGGAAGCTGGAGAGATCTCATTCTTCATCAGAAATAATGCTTTTCTGGGTTGCTGCTGGTCTTTTGATAGACTTCAGAGAGTTAGAGCACAAGAGAAAGAGTCCTCAGTCTTTAGTGATAACTGCATAGTATTCATTCCTAGAAGTGTGTGGAGAGTCTCAGGATGAATACTCATACTTCTTCTAGACATCAATGTTGGCTTGTTCTGCTTCTGTGGCTGTTTTGTTATCATTCTCCAGGGACAAGGAAAACCCTAGATGTTATTGAAAAGACAAGTGTGCCTTTTAAGATCTGATTAATTGAGTTACTATATTTTTTGGATCTGTTGGGCCATGGTAAGGAGGAATCTGCTTACAAAATGAGCAGTATGCTCTGTTTCTTGCAGATGGACTTCTGGATCCTGGTCCTCAAATTTCTGAAAGGGTTGACCAAATTGTTTCCATTTGTTAAGGACTTTTGTCCTCCATGAGACTTGAAACTGGTGCTAATGACCCTTACATCCTTCCTGTGAACCTGGAGCAACTTCTTCATTGATACATCTGCGAAAGAAGATATGATTGTTATTGAATATTGCCGTCTCCTGGAGGGTGACAGTCTTTTTCTCAGTATCATATCCATCCTTCATGGGATGTTTCTTTTGAGACCAATCCTTATTTCTGGCTCAGAATTCCATCTCAGTCAGAAACTTAAATTTTATCTAATCTTTATGTCTTTCCTCCACACTCTGAATGCCAGTAAGGCTCTACCTTATTTCTTATTCCTCTTCTTATTTCTTATTTCTGATTTCTGAAAGGATCAGAAATTCCAGATGTTTCTGAGGCTTTTTTTGTCAACAACTGAGTGATCTGGGGATATTGGCATTTCTGTGTGTGGATCATTCATGTAGATAAGAGGCTGTCATGGCCTGTTTTGAGACTGCAGTCAAGGCTGCATCCATGATTGGAGTGAGCACCACTAGCTCTTCACCTAAGTGGGTGGTAATGCTGAGAAATTTCACCTTTCCTGCTGTTTGCCGAGAATTCATGTGGAGCTCTTTTCAATTTCATGAGACCCTAGGCCATCCAAGAAGCATCCTGGAATGGTGCTGCACTTGGCAGTGTTCTTACAATCTTTATTGTTATGAAGAACTTCCATTACCTCTCTGTGGTAAATATGCAGCCTTCCTCTGTGCTCACATTGTGTCAATATGCATGTGGGAAATCACTATAAAATAGAAGAATAATTTATTTAAAAGTAAGAAAGGTTCTTAAAAATATGCATATAAATTTCTTTCCTTTTTTCCTCACAGTGGACATCCAGGAAGATAGAGAATCTTTTTTCCTCTAGAGAAAGGAATGGAAGGGAAACTACTCTTGAAGAAAAAATTACATGGTCAGAAAGCAGGTATTACCCCTGCCTTCCTCCATGGCATGAATGTATTTGTGCACTACATATATGCAAAAGCTCCATTTGCTGGTAAGATGTCTCTCTTCCTTTCCAAAATATGCACATGGAAAATGCTAATAGAGCTGAGTATTAGCACATTGAATGGACCGTCACATTGCTTTTGGGAAAACATTAGCCAGGGATGCTAAGCTCCACTTCTTGCTTTGAAAAACTACCACATGAATAAATATCACCAATCATCACTGTTTGTCATTAGCAAGTAACCGGTTGCAACTACTGGGATCTAGAGGCAATTTTTTTTTCTGAACATGTCTTTCATGCTGACATTTCCTTAATTGGTGGCAATAAGGCAGCTATGCTTTGCCAGAGGGGTGAGAAAAATCTGCCACCTACTCCATCCTGCATGTAAATATTACATAAAGATCTATCTACTCAGCTGGTGCCCAGGAGATTAGGATTTGACTCTTAGAGTGAGGGGATTATTGTGGCCTGCCTGTGTTAATTGCCCTGTTGCTGCCTTCTAATGCCCATAGGAGACTTTCTTCACTTTACCCCAATTGTGTGGCTGGCTCCCTTTTTTGCAGCATGGAAAAGAAATATTTTGTGATGCTTTTCTGTGTGATGTTTAGTAGCTTAATTTCAGGACTTGGACTTTCTCAGCTAAATTTGAAGTTACTCAGGACCTCCCAGGATCCTTCCCCCAGTAAGAACAGAGAAAGGAAGCCATTGCGATGGTTGGAGGGCAGAGTTATACAAAAGGTTACTAAACATTATTGCTTGTGCTTGTTGACTTCCAACTACCCTGCCACCCACCTTCTTGCTGAGCCAGAAGCAAATTTGAAAAAGAAACCACTGTGCATCACTTCCCTAGCAGAACATGTTGCAGACAAAAGGAATCAAAACCACAAGTAGAGAATTGGATTTCCCCTGCTTTCTCCAAAATAAATATTTGTTTGTGAGAAAAGCAGCCGGAAGAATGAGACATGTACCCCTGACACTAAAGGCTTGTGTGTTTTTACTGACTGCAGTAGAGATATGATAGTTCACTGAGTGCTATCTAAGGTCAGGCAGAGCTCCGTCATCCTAGCTTTTGAAGTAATGTCTTCAGCTACTTGAACAAAAGAGAGAGAGAAGGAAGGCTCAGGGAGTTCAACAGGGATCTGTAGCAAATGACATGGAAAATGAGCAGTGGAGCTTCCCCTTGGAGCTGCTCCCTGCACTGCTCCTTCCAAACAGCAGCATCATTTCCCCTGAAGCCATTGTGGAGAAGAGAAGGTCACACCACACACCTCCAGGCAAGATCATTTGCTGGTTGTCTATTGGAATGAGCTCCAAAGAGACGACTTCAGTATCTGTACATAAAACAGGTGCCCAAGCCCAGCAGAGAGCTCACAGTGAGTGTCTGGGAAGGAGTTAATCACCTCCAGAAGATGGATTGCATAAAGGGAAAAGGAATGAAGGTGAACTCCTATGGCTCCCTGGAGTACAGGGACCATGTCCACTCTGACCTTCTAGATGCTGACCTTCAGAGGATCCATGCCTTGCTGAGCAGGGCTCATTCTTTAAATGAAACTACTACAGTAGTTTCTATCTATCAGTTAGAAGAATTGACTAGAAAGTGGATGATATTGGTTACAGCCCCCTGCTACTCACGTTTTTAGTGCGTTTACACTCCAGTTTTCCATTTCCTGGAAGGTGGCCCAAAAGAATATATTAGTTCCCTGAGCAGATGGGAAGGCAACAGATAGGGAGTGAAGGAGACAGCAGAGCACTGTTGCTAGCTAAGGTGGTCAGCATGGAAAGCCTTCTCTGATCCCTTTTTCCTGGACTCTAGAGTGAACACTGTTCGGCAGGCTGGTGAGCATCCTCATGGTGAGGCTGTGGATGTACAGATATGCTTGCTCTTTGAAAAACAAGTGCCCTATCACTTGATTTTCTTTTTCTTCCACCATCTGCTTCACTTAACTGTGTTCCCTTTTTCTGCAGAAGAGCAATAAAAGACAAAATAATCTGTACTAGGCCATGAGGCACAGAGATTGCCATTAAAGAGTCAATTTTTATAAGCAGTTACCACATGAGATTATCTGGAACACCACAATTATGGCCTTTCGCAAGCTGAGGGAAATGTTGTGGTGTCTCATATGGCACCATTTGGTAGCACTTAGCCAGCAAAGATTTTTATGGTCAGCATGCACTCTAAATTCATAGCCTTTAGCTTCAAATTTTTTTGCTCTTGTCCACTGTTCCAGTCCTCATTTTCAGCTGTTACCTGGCACAAATTTGCACAGAAGAACCTCCCCTGTCAGAAAGCCAGAAAAATCCATTCAGATTAGGAGGCGGAAGGAGATTTAGAGAGAGAGAGTCTCTTTTGGATCGTGCCTCTGCCTTCACAAAAGCCATATTTTTATTATGCCCTTACATAACCTGTCCCCTGTTTCAAATACAGCTTGAAAAAAACCCTCCTTCATACAACAACATGACCAGCTGAGTAAATAGAAAAAACTGTTGATCTTGTGGATAGTACTTACTGAGGCCCTAACTATTTTGATACATGTGCCTGCATAGCAATACATTTTGGAGAGAAATAGTGATATTGAGACACATGAAAACAGTTGGTAAATGCTACAAGTTAACCTGAAAACATATTCCTGGTAACGCAGTTAAAGGGGAGGGAGAGGTGCTCAAAGGTAAATTCAGGTCTGTTGGTGTCTTCAAAAACAAGACTTAGACGACTTATAAAACAAAGTTATACGCAAAGAGGGAACAAGTCGCAGAAACACCAAATTTGCCACAGTGTCATGAGAGAGGAAAGGAGGAAAAAAAAATGACAAAAAGAACCCAGCAGTAAAATGAATATATTCATGCAGTGTCAGTCTCTCCAGACAAGAAATGGTGCCAAGCAGAACCGCATCAGCGTGTGGCCGTTTCTTGCACTGACACTAAAAACATCTGTTGAGGTACAGTGTTTATACTGTCTGCCAAATAACAGTTTTTTAATCTTAAAACATATGCTGGAAATAGGAAAATTTGGACAACAACAAAAAGAAAAAAAAGGGGTGGGTGGCCAATAAATTAAAAGTGAGAAAATGGGGGAGGACGGAATGGAGACAATGTTTTCCACATAGTGCATCATAGTTAATTCAGGTCATCTCAGGTCACCAAGGGAAGGGAAGCTCATGGAGGAATTCACAGATCAGTCTGAGAAGTTAAAAGAAACCAAGGGATGTTCTTCATGTCAGAGACTTCATCATTCAAACATTGGGTTTTGAATACTTAATCATAAAACTTAGAATTCAGCAAGAGTTTGGGGATACATCTATTTTAAGACACGAGAACTGGTGCTGATGCTGACAGCAATGCTCCTATTTTTGCAGGCAGGCATATCTCACATTTTTGCAGGAAAGCATATAGTTAAACAGCCGGCTGAGCCAGGGCCTAATATTGGCTCTGCAGAAAAGATGCCTCCATGCTACTTGGCTAAACAGTCAAACAAATTTTAGATACATAGAATGGATAAATTATTTAAAGATTCCCCACCTTCACATTTCTTCACATACTCTGGTTAAAGTAACTAGAATACAGAATTCACAAATATTTCAGTGACAATAATTGGCAGATCTGACCAAATAAATGATTCAACTATTTCTAGGATATTTTTCAAATAAAGTACCTAAGCATTCCTTATAATAAAATTCCTTATAATAATTCCTTATAAAAATTAGTTTCTGAAATAAACTATATGTGTGCAAGGACTTTATTTGGTGAAGTTATCTAAGTGATCAGTTTCCTGAATATCATAAACATGTATAAATAGAAAATGTGAGTTTATATCACTGACTCTTTGAAGTCAAGAAAGTCTTCATTCAAGTCAGTCTCTCTCTACTACCATCTCAGGTCTACAGTATGTGGTGCATGTCTGAAGACAGAAACAGACAACAAACCCACTTAATGTAATTTCTCCATTCAATTAATTCCAAGTGAATTGTGCTTTTATAAGACAAAATGTGCCTAGGGTAAAACCCAGGCACCTAGAAATCAAGGAGAAAACTCCCACTCCTTTCAACAGGGTTGAGATTTCACCTCTATTATACTTGAATTTCAAGTACAGAAGATTTATGCTTAGTGAATCACTGGCTGGGTTATGGTCAATTGCACATACGTTATCAAAATCTGCATCACATTAATTGTGTTGTATATCCTTCAAGGTTTGCTTCAGTTTATTTCTGTTCCACTTATTAAATGTTATGTTTTTGAAAACCACAGTAGAAATGGGTGGAATGATGGATTATACACACCATTGCTTACAGAAGCTTTTGTGAATTCTTTTGTGTCCAATGGGGCAACCTTAAACTTTGTATTCTGGTAGAGTACACCAGATGGAGACAACTTATTTCTGGGATATATAAACACACTAGGCAATATGAAAATCAAATTCTGGAATGAGGCAATGGGACCAAATGGGAGATGTTTCCCAAGGACAGTTCTTAGAGCTACATAATTTTCTGCCTTCTCTGATTTTCAATGACTTTGATGGAGTTCTGCAGATTAGGTATATAGCTGAGTTTTATTGGACATTTCTGTTCTTGTGAAAAAACAGAGATCTTATGTGCCCACATAACAGTATTTCCAAATGTTTTTCTTTCTTCCTGAATCCTGAGAGAACATTTCTGTATGATCATCAAAAAGCAAAAGCCAGCCTAAGTGTTTGGATATCTTTCCCTTTGTCTTCAATGCACCACAGCTGGAAGAGGCAGAATTAGCACAGGCACTGGAGAAAAATCTTACTGGCTCTTCTGTTAAAATGCTGGTAACAATTGCTGTCAATTTTTCAGTATTGGAAGACTACAGTGTTTTAAAAGATCACTAGCAAATAGTGATTCTTGGCTGAATTTTCAAATCAGATAATTTCTCTTACAGTTCAAGATCATTCTGGGGTTTCACAGCTCCCACTAATACCCAGTGGGAGACTCTCCAGTGATCTGCAAAGAGTGGCACCATAGATCACATAGAAATAAACTTGCATCTTGTGATACCCTTCTTCCAACGAATGTTAAGTTTCATGTGGCACCCAAGCTTTGGCTGAATCTTTGGTGATTTTGAACACATCCTCTCTTTCAGGACTGTGAACAAACTTTGCAGATTATTTCCACCTAAATTTGCATTCTTATTTCTCAAAGAAAGCTGACTAACCCTTCTTTCCCTGCTCAACAGATGTTTGTCTTCCTCAGTGAGAATCTACACACTGTTCACTGCAATATGGAAGCCTGAGCTGTAAGTGAAATTTTGGTGACTAATAATGTATTTCTTGACCTCCATGTTCAGACCAATTTCACCCAGAGTGGTTGCAAAAAAAATACATATTAGTGTGATAGTGTGATTATGAAATTCATCCACTGTTGCTTGTCTGGACTTAATTGACCATAATCAATGACTAATTTAGGTCTTTGATCCTTTAAAAAATAATAATAAAAAAAAACTGGTAGCATTTAGGGTTTTTCAAAACTTTAGACAACATAAAGTAAAACAGTTTAAGGTTTCACAAAACTGTTGAGTTTTGCAAAACATTTTCCCCCTTAATTTGAACCATCATTTTCTCAAAGAAAATTAAATTAAAAAAACAACAAACATGTTTTTGTAATTAAACAGAATACTGAGCTATGCAAACAATAAAGATCCTTGTTTGAAATTAATTCTTGTCCTGCTTCTGGGATTACCAGGGGAATGAATTATAGCAAAACAAAACGGAAAAACCTGCTACAGCCTAGAACTCGTGTTTTACCAGAAGCAAAAGGAAATTTAGTCTCAATAGTTTTGAGTTCTATTCTGTCTCAAAAACCCATGATTTTAGAGTTCGTTCTAAATTTGACAAAATGAAAAATCTCATCACTCCTGTCATCAGAAGCCAAAGCTGTACCTCTGATTTTTTCTTTGTTTATGGCTCACTAGTTTACTTTTTCCTCCTCTGTACCTAAGGAACATTTTGATGTAGTTCTCAGGAACGTGAAAACAAGGACAGTGCATTAAGTCAATAGATATTCATTGTCTAAACTTTAGAGAAAAAGGTCCCTCCTAGGGCTTAAAGCCTGCCTGGAGGTGGGAAAGTCCCACAGAAGGAACAGAATGCTTTTAGGTTGACTGTCTGCTTCTGTATTTCTGTGAAAATTAAAAAAAAAAAATCAAACCAAAAGGCAACATCTGACTGTGGTTTTAGAAACAGGTCAGATTCCTTTGAGGAAACAGTGCTTGTCCATTTAAATACTGAAACACTCAAATTGGCTTCAGAAGTTTAAGTCTCATAGGATATCATAGTATTAAGCATATCAGTTTTGGGGTCTCAGTCTTCTGAGGGTGCCTGCCTGCTTTAACTACCCATCAGTCCTTTGCTCTGTTGAAATCTTACCATCTGTTTTGTGTTGAGACACTTGAATAAACTATTGCTCCCCATATTCTTTGTGTACAGAGCTGCCTTTTGGAACACAATGTTTAGTCAAGCTCCTTGGCCCACAGATTTCTTCTTCTTATCCAGTTGTCCTGCCCCAAGTGCCCCAGTTGTGCTTGGGTTCTTGAGAGTCCAAAATCAACATTGTAGAGGCACGGGCATGCTGAGTTTGTGGTTGAGGGCACATCCAAATATTGCTACATCCCAGATTTGGTTCAAATACTTAGCGTAGCCCATTTATTCTAATTAAATAAATGACATTTCTGCAAAGGAAAGAAGAATGGGGAGAGAAAAGGAGCAGGGATCAACTGCTGAAGTCTTCCCTGTGTTCAAAAAACATGATCATTCCTGTAACATTACACTGACTCTGTCACCAGGGACCCAGAGGCCCAGTTTCAAGTTTTTGCACAGTGCTCCAAGAGTCCCAAGCCACAGAGCTATGCCCATGACTTAATATTACCAGCATTAAACAGATTTTCCGGGGAAATTTTTTCAAGTACTTATTTTTTTTTTTTTTTTCTAAATCTTGTTTTCTTCAAGTTGAACAGTCCTATTGCCTCCCTGAGGGCCAGAGGCTAACACGTGGAATAGACATGAATGAATTGTTTTCATCCTACAAGCTAATGACCATGTCAAAATTCCTTCAGTCTCTTCCTTCTCCATGTAGGACTTTTAATAATACCGCTTGCTTTGCTGTCCAACCTACCTGCTAAATGTTTTGTTGAGCATTTTAACACAGTTTATGTAAATATTTTATGCACATTAAAAATGTTTAAAAATGTGACTTAAAATGTGAAAATTTTGAACTTACGCTTGTTTCTTATAATGATTTCTTATGACAAAAGGACCTATTTTTCAAAATGTTAGTTTTGAAATTAATGAATTCATTTAATAGTTTGTTCCAGCTTCCATTTCTACAGGCTGGCATTCCATGGTATAAAGACTCAGTGAATGTTTATGGCTATTTTATATTCTTTCAGGATAGGTTATTTTGCTGTACCACTCACTACATAATAAAATAAATGGAGGAAAACTTCGCAGAGTGCGTACTGCCAATTTATCCTAGAATGTCTCGGCTTGTACTGGCGCACGGCCTGACCACTACAGCAACACGGTGTGCTTGTGGCCTCGCGCGGGCCAGCAGCTTCCCAGCTCCTGCGCTGCTCTATCATTGACTTGCTGTGTGGCCATATGCAAATAAACCAGCTGTCCTGCAGCTCGGTTTTCCTTACTCCTAAGGATGGCAGCGCTCATCTCCAGCACTAGAAGACAGAGACTTGTGAAGACTGAATCCAGTGGCAGAGAGCTACCAAAGCTTTGATCTTGCAGCTGGGTACAGGGCAGGGTGCTGGCAGCCCAGCCGGGGTGTCTGTGTGAGCGGAGTCCAAGACAGGACGGGCGCCTCAGGATTTACTCCGGAAAACCTCCTGCTGAGGCCAGGACTGGGTTCCCTGACTGCATTGAGCTCTTCCGGAGTACTTCATAAGCTAAGAGAGCCCCAGTAAAATATTTTTTCATAATACCTTGAATATATAACAAGGTCTAAAAATGCAATAGAAAAGCTCACTCTGTGATTAATGTTAATGTTTTATCTAGCATTGAGAGATAGTTTCCACAGATTCTAGTATTTGACACTACTTTCAAATAGATACACAGAATATCCAAATCGATCATATCTGTGCTACAATATTAACAAAATTAGGATCCAAAACTTAATCCAATCCCTTTTATTGCTTTTGCAAAATGTAAACTTTCATTTGCCCCATGTTGTATATGACTTGAATCTGCATGTAATAATAAATCTGTTTTCCTAGACATTTAAGTGACAGCAAATGAAGAACAGAAATAATATGATCAATTTGACAGAGCATATTTCAGCAAGAATATAAAATTTTGGAGTATTATCAGCCTGAGCTCAACTGTGTCTGTATTTTTTTTTTTTTGAAAGATAACCAGAATTTTACCCATACATTTAAGATTGAAAGCATTGTTCTAGTTAATGGAGGAAAGTATTTTCCTTTTCCTTTTCCTTTTCCTTTTCCTTTTCCTTTTCCTTTTCCTTTTCCTTTTCCTTTTCCTTTTCCTTTTCCTTTTCCTTTTCCTTTTCCTTTTCCTTTTCCTTTCCCTTTCCCTTTCCCTTTCCCTTTTTCCTTTTGCTTTTTCTTTTCCTTCTTCTTTTCCTTCTTC